>WNWK01042765.1:0-15832 GCA_009830355.1 Cherax destructor | reverse complement strand
GGTCTTGTCAGTATTGAGAGTAAGCTTGTTTGTCATCATCTATGTTGATATTTTCTGTAATTCGGTATTAACAATGTTGCAATATGACTGGATTTGGGTGAGAGAAGACATATGTTGTGTCATCTGCAAATAATATGGGTTTACGAGTTGTGATGCATTCGGTAGGTCATTTATGTAAATGAGGAATAGGAGTGGCCCCATGACACTTCCGAGGGACTCCGACTGTAATTTGTTGTGTGAAGAGTTCGCTCCATTTGTATACACGTATTGAGCTTCTGTTGCTAAGGCATGACTTTAGGTAGTTGAGTGGGTGCCCCCTTATACCATAGTGTGCTAATTTTGTGAGCAGTAAATCATGGTCGACTGTATCAAAAGTTTTGCGTAGGTCAATGAAGATTCCCAGTGGGACTTCTTTCTTCTCAAGTGCAGTGTATATTAACTCTAACATGTGTATAATAGCATCGTTTGTGCTCTTGTTGGTCCTGAATCCAAATTGACAGGGGTTGATTATTATTATAATCAAAAGAAGCGCTAAACCACAAGGGTTATACAGCGCGGACAGGGGTTGAGTACATTGTGTGAGACGAGGTAGGAATAGATCTGTCTATGAATTAATTTTCAAAGATTTTGAAAGCAGTGGTAAATTAGAAATTGGTCTATAATTATTCAAGTGAGTTTGATCACCTCCTTTGTGGATCGGGGTGACGCTAGCTATTTTGAGAATTGATGGGAAGGTAGAGGTTTCAATGGATTTATTGAAAAGTGTTGCTATAATTGGTGACAGTACCTGTGAAGCTTTTTTGTACATAAAAGGTGGTAAGCTGTTTATGTCTCCTGCCTTGTTTTTAAGGGTGTTGATTATGAACGAGACTTCAATTGGGTTGGTAGGAGCTAGGAATAGTGTATTAGGGTAGGTGTTGGTGAGGTGTCTGTTGGCCGGGTGTTCGAGCTTGGGATTTTACTAGCTAGTTCTTTCCTATGGTGGAAGAAAACATTAAGTCTGTTTGCTGTCTCAGTTGGTGAGTAGGGGTTCATCTGTTTTTGATAATTTGATGGTATTGTTCTTGGATATCTTTTTATTTCTAGAATTCAGATAGGGTTTTCAGGTCTTTTCATATCACCTTTTATGGTCTGGAGTCTGTTCTCACAATACAATTTTTTGGACCTTCTTATCAGGCTGGTAAGGGATTGATGAGTAGCGTTTGGATTGTTCTCTGGTTATTAGACCCCTTCTGTATTGTTTTTCATATTGGTGCCTTTTGTTAATGGATTTAAGGATGCTGGGTGTTAGCAGGGATTGTTAAGTCTCTTAACTGTGATCTGTTTAGTTTTTTAGGGCAATGTCTGTTATAGAGGTGGTGGGTTTTTAAGAAAATTCTTGATGCATTCATTAGTATCTGAATGTTTCTAATTCATTATGCAGATCAATGTTAGTCATAGCTGTTATAAAGTTATTAACAGCTGACTCATTATGTAGTCTAAAGGTAACTTTTGTAATATCTTGGGACAATTTGCCTAGGTTGGTTATGAGAAAGGTAGGGTAGTGGTCTGTGGTGTTGTCTGTAATTATGCCTGATTTTAGAGGGGATATAGTGTTAGTCCAGATGTGGTCTAATAATGAGGTACTAGTCTCGGAGATTCTTGTAGGTTTTGATATTGTTGGTAGTAACAAGCAGTTGCTCATAGTGTTTGTGAATTCAGTTACCTGTGGGTCCTGGTCATGTAGAAGAATTATGTTGAAATCTTCTGTGAGCAGCGGGAAAATAATGTTTGCTAAATTTGGGAGGGAACCATAAAAGAAACAAGGTTTCCTTCGTTAAGAGACACGAGAAAAGTAAGTTCCCAATCAGGTGGAATGCCTTGATTAACCCCTGCCAGAGCTACCATAACTTCTGCCTGAAATGTGGGTGGGGATGATTGGATTTGAGTAGTAGTTGCCTAGTATGGGCCAGTAGGCCCGCTGCAGTGTTTTTCCATTCTTATGCTCTTTATGCAAATATAAAAACATAAGCAGTATAATGTGATCCTTTATTGACAATGTTTCGCCCACACAGTGGGCTTTTTCAAGTCACAAACAGATCTACCTGGGTGAAAGGTACGTGAGTATTTAAAGGATGGAGTCAGGTGGAGAATGATGCCTGTGACAATCTTCCGAGTAGGGTGATAAGAGTCTAGGACCTTGGATAGCTTTAACAAGAGATTGGATAAGTATATGAGTATGCTTTTTATGTAAACTTATGGTTTAGAAAGACACGTAAGCAAACACTATGACATATTTATTAGAAAACGTTTCGGTCCTGGGACCTTGATCACTTCTAACATACAAAGGTTGAAAGACGGAGAGTGAGGTGTGAGTGACGCATGGTGACCTGAAGAATGCCATGTTGGGATGAGGACGGGTAGACGATGAGATCATGTGACTTACTTACTTACTTACTCCTGTCACCAACCCAGCAACACAGGAGTCACATGATCTCATCGTCTACCCGTCCTCATCCCGAGATCATGTGACTCCTGTGTTGCTGGGTTGGTGACAGGAGTATGTAAGTAAGTCACATGATCTCATCGTCTACCCGTCCTCATCCCAACATGACATTCTTCAGGTCACCATGCGTCACTCACACCTCACTCTCCGCCTATATATAATGTCTTCCAACCTCTGTATGTTAGAAGTGATCAAGGTCTCAGGACCGAAAAGTTTTCTAATGTCATAGTGTTTGCTTACGTGTCTTTCTAAATCAACTTGTCGGTATTTATTACCAAGATTTATACCATGTAAACTTATGTAATACTATGGATTTTTTTTTACTTTACATTATTTTACTTCACATATTCCACTTGTATCAACAACAGGCGGCTTTTTGGTGACTCAAGAGTTGATGTATGGCGCCAGAGGGTTCATGATGAGGAGAATCATCCCGGGGTCGAAAACTAGAAAAATTAATTATAGGGGAGCGCTAAACCCGTATTGTTTATATAGCATGGAAAATTTATCAGGAACGTTCAAGGCAGGGGTAAAGCAAGACGTCTAAACTTCAAGACCAGCACAGAAATTCTTAGATCAGATGGACTTTTGGGCCAGTTGTCTCACTCCCTTAGTCATGGCACATGAGGCCAGGAACCGATAATGCTGGCGATTGGAGTTCAAGAGGGCGGGGGTAGGAGCCTCGGCTCGATTCCCGCCAAGATTACTCGGTATAGAATGACACTTGTAAAACATTTCGTTATCTATATTACGGAAACATCTCGCCAGTCAGTGGCTTCATCAGTCCATTACAGAGAAGACCGATGGACTGAACACATCGACTCCAGGATGAGGACTGATTACCTCAAACTACTGTTCATCTTCTGTAGTTCTTCTCTGTAATGAACTGAAGAAGCCACTGGCTGGCGAAAAGTTTCCGTAATAGATTCCCAAATATACAAGCATCTCATTCTTCATCTTGTAGGTTATCTAACCATTTACATCAATACTCAGTGAGTACATGACCACTCAGCACTCCAGCGTCAGCACTGACTGCCTAGGGTACAGTGGTTTCCACGGTCACACACAACAGTTGGTCACGCTAGAACTAGTCCAATCAAGAGAGAGGGAACTAATTTGGGACTTGTTCCAAAATGGAGGAGATAAAGGTACAATGATGGTGGCACTGAGAGACTCCTTCCTGAAACACAAGAGCAAAGTGCCACCTATATACTACTTTCTACCGAAGACCCACAGAGAGAAAAACAAACAAGACCAGTCGTCTCCGGATGTGCAGCACCAACTAGGCCAGTTGATAAGTTTCTCATGGCCATGCTCATGCCTCTACTGGCCCTCCTACCCAGTAGAATCCGAGATACGACTCACTTCCTACAGAAGCTCGAAGCCTTGAAAACTGAACTTGGACCACTCCCCGAAGACTACAGGCCAGTATCGCAAGATATTGAAGCGCCGTAGCCTTCAACTCCACAAAAAGCAGCAGCAGCAAAAGTCTGCGGATTTTATTAGGATAATTTATATAAAATCCGCCCTACACAAAGAAAACTGGGAATCTGGAACCAAAGACACCCCTAGTCAAAAGAGCACTTTTACACGTAATAGAAGATACATTATTATACTTTGATGGAAAAACATACAAACAGAAGACAGGAGCGACAATAGGAGCATCGGTAAGCGTGGCTGTGATCTTCGTCTACTCTGCACTGGAGGTACGCCTTTTTAAAGTGAACCTGGGGATCTTGGCATACTCTCGTTGTGCTGGTGGTAGTGATGATGTTGCCCAAACACACCGCTGGTTCAATAGTGCCCATAAGGCCCTAAAATTTAGTTTCGAAGAGAATGATACAGAACTACTAATCCTAGACACAATGATCTACCTGGTGCAGGACAGGACCATACAAACCAGGACGTATTATAAACCATCCAACACACATCAGTATCTTCTATGAACCTCCGAGAATTGCCCATCCTTGAAGACGTGAATCAAGAGAATCTGTAGCAAAGAAAGTGTGTTAAAGCGATTGAAGAAATGCTAGGTTTCTTCAAGACAAGAGGCTACCCGACGGCGACACTGAATGAGGCCAGAGAAAAGATCAGACGGATCACCAGGGAAAACCTACTCTCTGAAACCAGCAAGAAGACAGCCACCAAGAATATCCTAGCAACGAACTATGAACCAAGAATTGCTTCAACCCTGTGCAACCAACTTAAGGACCTTTGGGAGTGGCTGAAGGAGAGGTATAAGGATGCCCCATGGTTCCACCGCTTCCCAATCAAACCACCTACAGTTGCATGGAGGAAATTCAAGTCCCTGAAAGATTACCTAGTTAGGGCGAAGTTCCTTAAAGACAAATACAGGCACAGAAGGCCCACCAGGGCTGGCCCTGAGCAGTCACCAAGGGGTGGCTCTAACCTGCATGCCCTGAGCTTCCCAGGGTTGTAACGACCCTTTGGGGCTGTCTTCCCTTTTGAAAAAAAACCAACCCTTCCACTCCAGCAGCTTGGGTGCCGCGACACTCGCCCGCCTTCTAATGTTATATTTCCTATGTTTCTTCTGTGCATTTTGTATATATATTGCAGCTCTTATGTATTCTACATGTATTTCCAATTCATATTTTGACATCAGTGTTTGTAAACTTCACTGTACTGCTGCACTTCTACCTATATGTTTGGTTGAATAAGTCTCCCACCATGATGTATAAAATCCTTGGGTAACAGATCGGATAAACCTTGCTCCATGATGTATTATAAATACTTGGGCAACAAGTTGGATAAGTCTCCCACTACAATGTGTTATGCCTTACAAATTGGTTGGGCAACAAATTAGATAAACTTTGCTCTACAATTTATTACAAAATGTTGGGTAGGCAGATTGGATAAATTTTCATGCTATGTTTTCATGTCACATGCAAGCCTGAGCCGGGCGTATATATTGGCCGTCACTGGAACTTGATCAATAAAAAGAAAGACACTGGGAGGTTACACTATGACGACTGGAGATCATAGTCTGAAGAGCTTCTATGTGAAGCGAAATGCGTCACTATCAACACCAGTTACCTAGTGTCCTGCCCAAGTAACTTTATTCCTTAGTGTTTTATTATTCCAGTGACTTGTGACTAATAGTATTTTTATTGAATATTTCGCCGACATCATGCCGCACAGGAATGCTAGCCCATTCAGGCAAACGGAAGCTAGAAGCTGGCATCTAGATACACCCAAAGAAGAAGACTGGCAAGAAGACTTTCTTGCAGATGTCCTTTTGAATCCCCCATCCACCTGCCTGTATCCCCTTAGGACAGACACCAAGATAATAGTTGATAAACCCTCAGCTTTCTTTATGGGCGCCTGGGCCACTTGTGCCGGCTTTGTTCTGGAGGAGGGGATTCTATCCCTACTCCCTTTCAAAGTAGAAACAGAATAAACCCTGTATGTTAAAAGAATAGAAGACCCATTTTCCGACTTAACAACAGCATGGACACCACAAATAACCTTTTCCAGAGAACAGAAAAAAGCAATAACACTACTTAGAGCATACTACTGGTAGTTAGATAAACACAGAACTAAGTACACATATATACAAGACTGCTGGGGCATGAACGTCCTCCCAGAGCTAGGCTTCAAGTCCTTCAGACTAGCATCTATGCCTAGTACCTGTCCATAACCTGAGTGGTTCCTGCAAACCTGTGAGCAGGAAATTTTTTCTTGTGTTAACAGGTTCACTAGCCTCCAAGCCCTGGGACTTAGAGTAACCATGGAACAACTGAAGGATAGAATTAATGCCTTTAAACAGGTCCTGACGCAAAGGTTATTGTGAGCTTTGCCCTCTCACATATGAAGCAACCGAGAAGAATCCCTAAGGAAAACCTTCATGTGTTGGTATTAGACAACCCAACACGCAACTATGCCACCTGGGAATGCCCTCTAGAACACCTGAAGAGGGAATGGGAACAGTTGGTGGTCACACCGATGAATGAAAACAATAACCCAGATGACTCTTTCGTCTTGGTTAGAGACGCCCAGGCACAAACCTCCCAACTACATACGAGGGAAAACTTAACACCAGAGTGGAGCTCCTGATCCAGTGCTTGCTCGATGTCCTGGTTGGTTCCTTCTTCAGGTTCCTGTTCGCTTCTTCCCTGGTTACAACTTCTGGCTCTTCTAATGGTGGAAGTGATGAGGGAACTGAAGATTCTCTCTGGGCGTCTCTAACCAAGACGAAAGAGTTTGGGTTATTGTTTTCATTTGTCGGTGTGACCACCAACTGTTCCAATTCTTCCTGGCACAAATTATTATAATCATGGGGAATGGAAATATTCAGGCTCAATCTAGGGAAACCGGAGCACAGATCATCCTGGGACAAAATTAATCTAATTTGCCAGAAATGCTCTGCATAACAAGTAGTATGCATGTCATTGATGTCAGCTAGGCCTGTATACCTTGTACAAGTACTTGTAGAAATAAAGATGATATTATTATATAAATAGTACAAGCATGTTGTGTAGAGCGTGATAACAGTAAAAAATAATGTATTCTGGCACGAGTGACACGTCAGAACATCGAATGTAAACAAAAATGCATCGAATGTAAACAAAAATGCATCGAATGTAAACAAAAATGCATCAAATGTAAACAAAGATGCAGGGAATGTAAATGATGTGTGAAATGTAAATAAAGATACATCGAACATAAACGAAGATGCAGGGAATGTAAACAAAGATCCATGAAATGTAAACAAAGATGCATGAAATGTAAATAAAGATGCAGGGAATGTAAACAATGATGCATGAAATGTAAATAAAGATGCAGGGAATGTAAATAAAGATGCAGGGAATGTAAACAATGATGCATGAAATGTAAATAAAGATGCAGGGAATGTAAACAAAGATGTATGGAATGTAGACAAAGGTGCATATAATGTAAACAAAGATGCATAGAATGTAGACAAAGATGCATAGAATGTAGACAAAGATGCATAGAATGTAGACAAAGATGCATAGAATGTAAAAAAAGATGCATAGAATGTAAAAAAAGATGCATAGAATGTAAAAAAAAGATGCATAGAATGTAAAAAAAAGATGCATAGAATGTAAAAAAGATGCATAGATTGTTAATACAGATGCACAGAATGCAAATACAGATGCACAGAATGCAAATAAAGATGCACAGAATGCAAATAAAGATGCACAGAATGCAAATAAAGATGCACAGAATGCAAATAAAGATGCACAGAATGCAAATAAAGATGCACAGAATGCAAATAAAGATGCACAGAATGCAAATAAAGATGCACAGAATGCAAATAAAGATGCACAGAATGCAAATAAAGATGCACAGAATGCAAATAAAGATGCACAGAATGCAAATAAAGATGCACAGAATGCAAAGATGCACAGAATGCAAATAAAGATGCACAGAATGCAAATAAAGATGCACAGAATGCAAATAAAGATGCACAGAATGCAAATAAAGATGCACAGAATGCAAATAAAGATGCACAGAATGCAAATAAAGATGCACAGAATGCAAATAAAGATGCACAGAATGCAAATAAAGATGCACAGAATGCAAATAAAGATGCACAGAATGCAAATAAAGATGCACAGAATGCAAATAAAGATGCACAGAATGCAAATAAAGATGCACAGAATGCAAATAAAGATGCACAGAATGCAAATAAAGATGCACAGAATGCAAATAAAGATGCACAGAATGCAAATAAAGATGCACAGAATGCAAATAGATGCACAGAATGCAAATAAAGATGCACAGAATGCAAGTAAAGATGCATCAAATGTAAATAGATGCATCAAGTGTAAACAAGATGCATAGTGTAATTATAATTGAGCTAAGCACTAAACCCAAAATTCATACAGCAACAAATGTAAATAAAGATGCATTAAATGTAAACAAAGGTGTGCTATTGCTACCGCTGGCAGAGTAAAACCAAGTTACTTTAACTTAGGTTACACTGAATTTTTTAACTATTTCTGCAAAATAAACCTACATAACCCACCTAATATTCACATTGCAAGGAATAAATTATTAAATCAACTTAGATCAGGACTCGAGGTCAATATTAATTAGGGGATGCTCTTAACCCACAAGGTTCATATACAAACCTTGGAGAATGGGAAGAAATTAGATTTGAGTCATGATGACTTCTAATGATATATTAACCCCAAGAGTTAATAACCTAGAATAACCCAAGAAATCAGTGGGATACGGCTGGTTTGTTGAAAGAAGAACCCAAGAAATCCAATCAGTGACTTTCTTCTTTAACCTAAGATGCCAAAGCAATCACACTTGATCTAAAGAAGGGTAGGATAGGTTCACTTCCTTGGATCCATTACCCTTCAACAGGGGCACTGGATCCAAGTTAGTGCAGTGGTACCCCGGATTTCGTACAGCTCCCAACTTGAACAATTATGTAAGTGTATTTTTGTAAGAGATTTTGTAAGTGTATTTTTGGGGGTCTGAAACGGACTAATCTAATTTACATTCGTCCTTATGGGAACAAATTCGTTCAATAACAGCACTCTAACAGCCTTCTGGAACAAATTATTGACGAAATCCGGGGTACCACTGTAATTAGTTTAAATATAAGATAGGTAGTAGGTTGGTAGACAGCAACCACCCAGGGAGGTACTACCATCCTGCCAGGTGACTGTGAAACAGAAACCTGAAACTGTTTTCATGATGGTAGGATTGCTGGTGTCTTTTTTTCTGTCTCATAAACATGCAAGATTTCAGGTACGTCTTGCTACTTCTACTTACACTTAGGTCACACTACGCAAACATGTACACGTTTATGTATACACACTCATCTGAGTTTTCTTTGATTTTATCTTAATAGTTCTTGTTCTTATTGCTTTTCCCTTTCATATCCATGGGGAAGTGGAATAAGAATCTTTCCTCCGTAAGCCATGCGTGTTGTAAAAGTCAACTAAAATGCCGGAACAATGGGCTAGTAACCCCTTTTCCTGTATAGCTTACTAAAAAGAAGAAGAAGAAAACCGCAAAGTGGGATGTTTGAATGTGCGTGGATGTTGTGCGAATGATAAGAAAGAGATGATTGTAGATGTTATGAATGAAAAGAAGCTGGATGTCCTGGCTTAAGTGAGACAAAGCTGAAGGGGTAGGAGAGTTTCAGTGGGGAGAAATAAATGGGATTAGATCAGGGTTTCAAACAGAGTTAGAGCTAAAGAAGGAGGGCAATAATGTTTGAATAATCAGTTATGGCAGGTAAAGAAGGAATATAAATGTATAAATTCAAGGATTATGTGGAGTAAAATAAGGTTGTGATGTGAAAAGTGGGTTATAGTAAGTGTTTATGCACCTGGAGAAGAGAGAAGTGTAGAGGAGAGAGAGAGATTTTGGGAAATGTTGAGTGAATGTGTGGGGAGTTTTGAACCAAGTGAGAGAGTAATTGTGATTGGGGATCTTAATGCTAAAGTGGGTAAAAATGTTGTGGATGGAGTAGTAGGTAAATTTGGGGTGCCAGGGGTAAATGTAAATGGGGAACCATTAATTGAGCTATGTGTAGAAAGAGGTTTGCTAATAAGTAATACATATTTTATGAAAAAGAGGATAAATAAATATACAAGGTATGATATAGCACGTAAGGAAAGTAGTTTGTTGGATTATGTATTGGTGGATAAAAGGTTGATGAGTAGGCTTCAGGATGTACATGTTTATAGAGGGGCAACGGATACATCAGATCATTATTTGGTGTAGCTACAGTTAGAGTAAAAGGTAGATGGGACAAAAAGAAAATGGCAACAGCAAGTAAGAGAGGTAAAAGTGTATAAACTAAGGGAGGAGGAAGTTAGGGTGAGATACAAGCAACTATTGGCAGAAAGGTGGGCTAGTGCAAGTAGGAGTAGTGGGGGTTGAAGAGAGTTGGGATAGTTTAAAAATGCAGTATTAGAATGTGGGGCAGAAGTTTGTGGCTATAGGAGGGTGGGTGCAGGAGGAAAGAGGAGTGAGTGGTGGAATGAAGAAGTAAAGGGTGTGATAAAAGAGAAAAAGGTAGCTTATGAGAGGTTTTTACAAAACAGAAGTGTTAATAGAAGAGCAGAGTATATGGAGAGTAAAAGAAAGGTGAAGAGAGTGGTGAGAGAGTGCAAAAGAAGAGCGGATGAAAGAATGGGAGAGGCTCTGTCAAGAAATTTTGCTGAAAACAAGAAAAATTTTGGAGTGAGATAAACAAGGTAAGAAAGCCTAGGGAACGAATGGATTTGTCAGTTAAAAACAGAGTAGGGGAGTTAGTAGATGGGGAGCTGGAGGTATTGGGTAGATGGCGGGAATATTTTGAGGAACTTTTAAATGTCGATGAAAAGAGGGAGGCGGTAATTTCATGTACTGGCCGGGGAGGTACAACATCGTTTAGGAGGAAGAAGAGCAGGATGTGAGTGGGGAGTCGTGAGGCATTACGAGAATGAAAGGGGGTAAAGCAGCTGGAATTGACGGAATCATGACAGAAATGTTAAAAGCAGGGGGATATAGTGCTGGAGTGGTTGGTATTTTTGTTTAATAAATGTATGAAAGGGAAGGCACCTAGGATTGGCAGAGAGCATGTATAGTTCCGTTATATAAAGGGAAGGGGATAAAAGATAGTGTAAAAATTATAGGGAAAAAGTTTACTGAGTATACCAGGTAAAGTGTATGGCAGGTTATTATTGAAAGAATTAGAGGTAAGACAGAGAGTAGGATTGCAGATGAGCAAGGAGGCTTTAGAGTGGGTAGGGATGTGTAGATCAAGTGTTTACAGTGAAGCATATATGTGAACAGTACAGTGGACCCTCGGTTAACAATACCCGAAATCGTGCAATTATGTAAGTATAATTTTGTAAGTTCTTGTGGAAGTGTATTTTTGGGGGTCTGAAATAGACTAACCTACGTGAAATTTTTCCTTAAGGGAGTAAATTGTCGGTCAATGGCACTTGAGCAGACTTCAGGAGTGAAGTTTTTCTAAACTCGGGGTCCACTGTATTTAGATAAAGGTGAGAAGTTTTTATTGCATTTATGGATTTAGAAAAGGCATATGATAGAGTGGATAGGGGAGCAATGTGGCAAATGTTGCAAGTGTATGGAATAGGTAGTAAGTTACTGAAGGCTGTAAAGAGTTTTTATGAGGATAGTGAGGCTCAGGTTAGGGTGTGTAGGAGAGAGGGAGATTACTCCGGCAAAAGTAGGTCTTAGACAGGGATGTGTAATGTCACCATGGTTGTTTAATATATTTATAGATGGGGTTGTAAAGAAGTAAATGCTAGGGTGTTGGGGAGAGGGGTGGGATTAAATTATGGAGAATTAAATGCAAAATGGGAGTTGACACAGTTACTTTTTGCTGATGATACTGTGCTTATGGGAGATTCTAAAGAAAAGTTGCAAAGGTTAGTGGACGAGTTTGGAGAGTGTGTAAAGGTAGAAAGTTAAACGTGAACATAGATAAGAGTAAGGTGATGAGGGTATCAAACGATTTAAATAAGAAAAATTGATATCATTTTGGAGAGAGGGATTATGGAAGAAGTAAATGTTTTCAGATATTTGGGAGTTGACGTGTCAGCGGATGGGTTTATGAAGGATGAGGTTAACCATAGAATTGATGAAGGAAAAAGGTGAGTGGTGCATTGAGGTATCTGTGGAGACAAAACGTACCATGGAGGCAAAGAAGGAATGTACGAGCATAGTGGTACCAACACTCTTATAGGGGTGTGAAGCATGGGTTGCAAATGCTGCAGCGAGGAGGAGGCTGGAGGCAGGAGATGTCCTGTCTAAGGGCAATGTGTGGTGTAAATATTATGCAGAAAATTCGGAATGTGGAAATTAGGAGAAGGTGTGGAGTTACTAAAAGTATTTGTCAGAGGGCTGAAGAGGTTGTTGAGGTGGTTTGGTCATTTAGAGAGAATGGATCAAAGTAGAATGACTTGGAGAGCGTATAAACTGTAGGGGAAGGAAGGTGGGTAGGGGTCGTCCTAGAAAGGTTGGAGGGAAGGGTAAAGGAGGTTTTGGGGGCGGGGGCTTGGACTCCAGCCATGTGTGAGCGTGTTAGATGGGAGTGAATGGAGACAAATGGTTTTTGGGACATGACGATCTGTTGGAGTGTGAGCAGGGTAACATTTGGAAGGGATTCAGGGAAACCAGTTAATTGATTTAGTTGGACTTGAGTCCTGGAAATGGGAAGTACAATGCCTGCACTTTAAAGGAGGGGGTCTGAGATAGTGACAGCTGGGAGGACTTCTCAGCTGTCGTATCTGAGCTCCTCTGCAAAGACAGTGATTATGTATGAGTGTGGTGAAAGTGTTGAATGATGATGAAAGTATTTTCTTTGGGGATTTTCTTTCTTTTTGGGTCACCCTGCCTCGGTGGGAGACGGCCGACTTGTTGAAAAAAAAAAAAAAAAATAAAATAAGATAGCAAAGTACCTATTATTATTATTACAGTCAAAACTAGGCACTAAAACCACAAGGGTCAAAGTACCTAATGTAGAGACCTCTTGAGGAAATTTCTTTATTAGGATTATTAACCCAGAATAAGGCTTTTGATGCAAAGCTCTTGATCAAAAAAAATTGGAGCTACCCTCCTCTTCCCTGGATAAACATTGATCACCTTTCATTTCCCAAGCAGTGAACCTGTAGGTTGAATGATTATCGATGAAAACAATAATAAAACATACTGCAAACTTCCAATACACAAATAACCAGCACATAGGAGAGAGCAGCTTATGATGACATTTCGGTCCGACTTGGACCATTAGCAAAGTCGCACATAAGCTCCTCTATCCTACGTGCAGATTATTTGTATATATTCTTCCAGTCATGGTATTGTACCTTCTTGTTCTTTGCAAACTTCCAACATGAAAGAAAAATCATAATGGCAATGATGGATTAACTTTATTCACTCTATTACAATAAGGCTTAAATTCTGATTAAATGCACAATTATCTAAACAAATCTTCATAATATATTACATTTCACACTAATTTGCATAATAACTTATATTTGATTATTATTTTCCATTCACAAAATATATTTTTATTTATTACTAACAAAATACATCACTTTAATACAACTATTTAATGTGGTACTTCCCTAATAAATACATGAAAAATATACCTCAATAAAATCTGGCCCCAATATTACCGTTTCAAGTGTGGCAAAAAGATGTTGAAACTAGTATTCTTTGGCTCATCTTAACAATAAACTTTGCCTTGTCTGTTCAAACACACGTTTTCTAAATACTGGATGCTACTAGTAAATCACATTCTAAAAATAGTGCTACTGTACATAAGATCTCTCAGTTAAGTGATTTAAACTAGTAAGATGCAACTCATAACATTAAGGCCAATAATCAAAACATATATTAGTTATGCATATATATTCTACTGATCAGTACCTGTAACAATACAAAATGCAACATATCAACAATGGATAATGAATATAATGTCTGCAAAGTTTAGCAAACTGTTAATAATTTCGTGAGCAATCATTTTACAATATATCATAAAATAATCTAATTATGCTCAATATAACTTTACTAAAACTGCAATATGGTGCTTGTAGTAGGAATTATTTATAAAGTGTAACAGAAAAATACAACATATTGCCGCCTTCCCAGTAATCTGTCCTCATGTTAAGCCTTATCTCTAAGGCAAATTGCTGGTAATTAGTAACATAATAATATGGGATGGACTGTACTATCATATTTACTACGTCCATTTACTGTAAAAGACTGTACAGGTACAGTCAGACCATAATTTGTGGACAAACTATTACCCCAGTGAAAATTATCTAAGCAAAATACTAGTTTAAAAACCTTAACAGTTTAGAGTGTATATCCCCTTAATATTATATTGTATAGAAGACTAGAAATCTTTTTATTCAATGAAGGGAAATATAACAGCTACAGCTGAAAAACAATTATCGTTCCTTTGTTTTAAGCCAGTTTCCTTCTTTTCTTCTAAGCATTCTCTAATGACATCATGATAAAAGAATAAAAGCCTAATTTTTGTTATCTAATACTGTTTAAGCAGTGAACAATACAGAACACTGGATTTCTTCCTACTAGCTTTACCTTTTCATAAAGGACGATTTAACCCCACTCTAAATTTTCATACATTCTTGCAGCATAGTCCAACTGACAAAAGCTTTGATAACGCAATAGGAAAATAACCGCTAAGGCTTAGAGTATTGTAATCAATGTTCTAAATATTCAACTGGCAATTATATGAAGCTGTTACTAATTATACTGATTTAAGAATAGGTTGACAGATGAGCAGTTACCCATATTCATGCAAATTACTGCTGTGAATTGTTCTTTTGATAAAGTATTCTAAATACGTACAAAACACTATTCAATAAAACTGGCCACTGAAGGAGCTCAGTTCTCAATATTGCATTCAAGGCTGAACACTCAACATTCTTTCCTATTTCTTTTCTCTGTGTATCTATTTACAGAGGAAACCTTTTTTGTTTTTTTTCTCCATCCACTGATGCTAGTGAAGAGTTTGGTTCAAGGATTATTATTATAATCAAACCAAGTGCTAAACCCACTAGGGTCTCTTGGCTCAAGGAATTGGAGCCACCCTTTCCCTTGGATTAAACCTAGTGCCTCTCATTCCCCAGGTTTAGTGTTTCCCATGAATATAATAATTTAAACACTTCTTGCCATATTTTTAAATAAATATAGTAATTGTAATGACAGGAGGATTGTAAGAATGCCACTACTTGTGGAAGAGAAGCTCTCATATGAGACTAAGCATCAGGCTTCATTATTATTATTATAATCAAATAGAAGCGCTAAACCACAGGGTTATACAGCGCTGCAGGTTATTGTAGGATGCAGGGAGAGTGGGTTGTAAGAGGGAGATGGACGATTAGTAGGGTATGGAGTGCAAGATGACGGAGGATAGTGCAGGGGTGGAGGGTAACAAAAGATCGAGGTAGAAGGGACTGAGGGAGGTGCTAGAGGTATAATCTTCAGAGTTTGTGTAGTAAGTCAGTTTCTGTCAAAAAGTCAACAAAGAGTCGGATTAAAGGAGGGTCCATCTGCAAGAAGGGAAGGTAAAGAAAGGGCCGCAGAGCGAAGACGTCGTTGGAGGTAAATTCTGCGTGCTCGTTGATAGAGTGGACAGTCCAACAGGATATGTCGAACAGACACTGGAACCTGACAATGCTCACAGAGAGGGGCAGGGAGCCCTCCATGAGATACCCGTGAGTAAGCGAGGGGGCCGATGCGAAGACGGGAGAGTAGTCTCCCAACCTCGACATTGGTGACAAGAAGAAGGCCAGAAACCTATAACCGGTTTAATAGAATGAAGTTTGTTATTCAGCAGGTCAGACCAGCGTTGTT
>WNWK01042764.1:0-15832 GCA_009830355.1 Cherax destructor | reverse complement strand
CAGCGGGCACCAGCCCCACGTGTCAGCCACCACCAGACAGGTCACCCAACACCAGACAGTGTCAGCCAGCCCAGGTGTCACTCAGGATCAGGCGGGCAGCAGCACCAGATAGCCAAACCAGACAGGCCCCCAACACTAGACAGTGTTAGGAAAACCCGAAGTGCGTAACCCCAGGAGTGCCAGTCAGCACCAGGCAGGGGCCACCCAGACCAGGCAGTGTCAGCCAGCCCCAGGAGGCGAGAAGGCAGTGCGCCAGCCCCAGGCAGTGCAGCCAGCACCGGGCGGGAACCAGCACCAGGCAGGCAGCCAGCACCAGGCAGTGTCAGCCAGCACCAGGCGGGCAGTCACACTAGGCAGTGCACCCGCACCGGCAGGTCAGAACTCACTTTTCTGGTTTTTCCCATTTATCAGGTTTTAAAACTCTCCACTTGTCTCTTTTTCACTGTTTCAAAACCCTCAAAATTCACTGCATTCACAGCCTGCTGAAAATCTCACTGCATTAACAGCACTTTAAATATCTCCCCTTTTCCAGCACTGCTGAAATATCTCACGAAAACAGCACTGAAAATTCACTCATTCCAGACTGCTGAAATATCTCACTGCATTCACAGCATGTGAAAATTCACGCATTAAGCACCTGTATCTCACTGCATTCACAGCACGCTGAAAATTCACTGCATTAAAGCACGTGAAAATTCCCCGCATTCACAACACTGTTGAAATATCTCACCCATTCACATCCCCGTGAAATATCCACGCATTCACAGCACTGCTGAAATATCTCCTGACACAGCACTGCTGAAATATCTCCGCTTTCCAGCCCCTTAAAATATCTATGATTCACAGCACTGCTGAAATATCTCACTGCATTAACACCCTGCTAAAATTTCTCACTCCCAAAAGATGGGGGAAATATCTCACTGCATTCACAGCACGCTGAAATATCTAGCATTAACAGCATTGAAATATCTACTGAAACAGCACTGTGAAATATCTCACTGCTTTCAAAAACACCGAAATATCCCCTCATTCACATCACTGCTGAAATATTCCTGCATTCAAATTTAAAAATTCCACCATTCACAGCACTGGAAATATCTCACTGCATTCACAGCACTGCTGAAATATCCACTTCACAGCACGCTGAAATATCTCACTGCTTTCCGCACTGCTGAAAATTCACTGCATTAAAGCACTGCTGAAATATCCACGCATTCAAAACTGCTGAAATATCTACGACCAGTGCTAAAATCTCACTGACACAGCACTGCTGAAATATCCCGATTCACAACACGTGAAATATCCACGCATTCACAGCACGCATTTTTAAATTCACACAACCATGTTGGTAAAACAACTTTTTTTTTTAAAATTCCTGTTTCCCGTGCCCTCCCCATTTCGCCCCCAAAACCCTCTTTCTACCCCTACCCCTCATCCTCCATCCTACCCCTTTTACCCCTCCCCCTAATTTGAACAAATTCCATTTCAGTTCTGGGAAAACAATGTATTTAAAAACTTTTTTTTGCATTCAGTGACTTTTTCTCTATAATATACATTTATTATACTATTTTGTTTATTAACACATTGGTTGTCTCCCATCAAGGCAGGGTGACCCGAAAAGAAGAAACACTTCATCATCATTCACTCCATCACTGTCTTGCCAGAGGCGAGCTTACACTACAGTTTAAAAACTGCAACATATCAACACCTCTCCTTCAGAGCGAAGTCACTGTAATCTTCACCTCCAAGACTCGAGTCCGGCTAGTCAGTGTTCCTAATCCCTTCATAAAAGTTACCTTGCTCACACTCCAACAGCATGTCAAGTATTAAAATCCATTTGTCTCCACTCGCTTCTAACACGCTCACACATGCTTGCTGGAAGTCCAAGCCCTTCGAACACAAAACATGTTTTACCCCCTCCCTCCAACCTTTCCTAGGCCGACCCCTACATCGCCTTCCTTCCATTACAGATTTATACGCTCTCCAAGTCATTCCATTTCGTTCCATCCTCTCTAATTGTCCGAACCACCTCAACAACCCCTCCTCAGCACTATGCATAATACTTTTAGTAACCCCACACCTCCTCCTAATCTCCAAACTACGGATTGTATGCATTATATTCACACCACACATTGCCCTCAGACATGACATCTCCACTGCCTCCAGCCTTCTCCTCGTTGCAACATTCATCACCCATGCTTCACACCCATATAAGAGTGTTGGTATAACTATACTCTCATACATTCCCCTCTTTGTTTCCATGGATAAAGTTCTTTGTCTCCCCAGACTCCTCAGTGCACCCCTCACCTATTCCCCTCTCATCAATTCTATGATTCACCTCATCTTTCACAGACCCATCTACTGACAAGTCCACTCCCAGATATCTGAATACAATCTGATGTCCAATCTTTCATTACCTAATTTTTGTGTTATCCTCAGCACCTTACATATAGACATACACGGTAATACCTAGAAATACGCAGCGATATTTAAATACTCAGCCCAACCCGCACTGATAATTTTTTATAGTTAATCATGGTAGGCCCATATGAGATTATGAATTGTCAAGAATATCTAGAAAAAATTCAGGAATGTTTTGAAATACTTAGAAATAACTAGAAATGTTCAAGAGTAAATGAAATGTTTTGACTTTATACTTGAACCAATAATACTATAGAGTATTATTTCAATATATATTTGGAAAAGCCGTCGGTAACGTCACTTTAATAGACTTGTTGCAGGAGAAAGTAATGTTAATTGAACCCACAATGATAATTTACTAGTGATGATGAGCCGACGGCTGTGAGGTAGGAAATATACGGGAATATTCAGAAGCACTGGGTAATAACTAGTAATAATCGAGAATACCAATTTACTCAAGAATATATAAACCACACAGGTTTGGGATAAGAAATATTAGAGAATATTTGAAAAAATTTCAGGAATATCTAGAAATTCTCGAGGATAACTAGAAATACTGATGATTACTCAAATACACAGGAATCCATAAACTCACACTGATAATTTTCTATAGTGAGGCAGAATAATTTTCTATAGTGAGGCAGAATAATTTTCTATAGTGAGGCAGAATAATTTTCTATAGTGAGGCAGAATAATTTTCTATAGTGAGGCAGAATAATTTTCTATAGTGAGGCAGAATAATTTTCTATAGTGAGGCAGAATAATTTTCTATACCTGGAGTCTACCTGGAGAGAGTTCCAGGGGTCAACGCCCCTGCGGCCCGGTCTGTGACCAGGCCTCATGTTGGATCAGAGCCTGATCAACCAGGCTGTTACTGCTGGCCGCACGCAGTCCAACGTACGGACCACAGCCTGGCTGGTCAGGTACAGACTTTTGGTGCCTGTCCAGTGCCTGCTTGAAGACAGCCAGGGATTTGTTGGTGATCCCCTGATGTATTCTGGGAGGCAGTTGAACAGTCTTGGGCCCCTGAGACTTATTGTGTTGTCTCAACGTACTAGTGGCACCCCTGCTCTTCATTGGGTGGATGTTACATCGCCTGCCGAGTCTTTTGTTTTCGTAGGGAGTGACTCTCGTGTGCAAGTTTGGTACTAATCCCTCGAGAGTTTTCCACGTGTATATAACAATGTATCTCTCCCGCCTGCGTTCTAGGAGTACAGGTTTAGGAACTTCAAGCGTTCCCGAATGGTGAGGTGGTTTATCGCATTTATGCGTGCCGTGAAGGTTCTCTGCTGGATACATACATGGCTTTATGAAGAGGTATAGTGGAGGATAATTTTCTATAGTGAGGCAGAATAATTTCCTATAGTGAGGCAGAATAATTTTCTATAGTGGGGCAGAATAATGTTCTATAGTGAGGCAGAATAATTTTCTATAGTGAGGCAGAATAATGTTCTATAGTGAGGCAGAATAATTTTCTATAGTGAGGCAGAATACCAACCAACACACATTCGTAGAACAGTCTGGACTTAAGGCTACTTCAGTAGGAAGAGACAATGATCAATATACGTTTTTTTTCCTTACGTTATTCCAAAGTTCCTCACACAACTAAGATAACAGTGAAACAACCTTCTCATAAATATTGCATACTGGCACTTGACGGGTTGATATTGTTTTGAGGCTGTGCACCTTGGAGGGCATCCGATACCCCACATGGGGGTGGGGGGAGGAGTGAGGTGATGCCACACACGGAGGGAGGGGTGTGGACTGAGGTTATGCCACACATGGGAGGGGTGTGTAGTGAGGTGATGCCACACATGGGAGGGGTGTGTAGTGAGCTGATGCCACACATGGGAGGGGTGTGTAGTGAGCTGATGCCACACATGGGAGGGGTGTGGGGTGAGGTGATGCCGCACATGGGAGGGGTGTGTAGTGAGCTGATGCCACACATGGGAGGGGTGTGGGGTGAGGTGATGCCGCACATGGGAGGGGTGTGTAGTGAGGTGATGCCACATACGGAGGGAGGGGTGTGGAGTGAGGTGATGCCACACAACGGAGGGGCGTGGAGTGAGGTGACGGTGTAGTGGTGCCCAGACTGACCTTCACGAGGCGGGTCATGTGCCAGACACACATCACTATTATTGAAAAGAACGAGGGACAATATGATAACAATTGTAAAAAAAAAAATACTCAATGGGGTTGACAAGATGGATATGGACAGATTGAGAGGCGGGAAAGAGGAACACGTGGGCACAGTTGGAAGATGGAAACACAGATAAGTCACAGGGATGTTGAGAAGTATTTCTTCAGTTTTAGAGTAGTCAAGAAGTGGAACGGCCTGGACAATAGAGTAGTAGAAGCTGGATACATAAATAGCTTTATGAAGAGGTACAATATTGGTCTCGAAGTCAGGAGAGAGAGAGACCAATAGCGGCTAGCGAAAGGGTGGGGCCAGGAGCTGAGACTCGACTTCTGAAACCATATGCAAGGGAGAACATATAGGTGAGTACACACATACACGCACACACACACAAAGGTTGCAAAGGTTTGTAACAAGACTAGTCTCGGAGCTAAGGGGCATGTCCAACAAGGACAGGGAGGATATGATAACGACATATAAAATACTGAGAGGAATCGATAAGGTGGACAGAGACAGGCTGTTCCAGAGATGAGACACAGCAACAAGGGGTCACAGTTGGAAGTTGAAGACTCAGATGAATCACAGGGATGTTAGGAAGTATTTCTTCAGTCACAGAGTTGTCAGGAAGTGGAATAGTCTGGGAAGTGATGTAGTGGAGGCAGGATCCATACATAGCTTTAAGAAGAGGTATGATAAAGCTCAGGGACCAGGAAGAAGGACATAGTAGCGACCAGCAAAGAGGCGGGGCCAAGAGCAGTGAATCAACCCCTGCAACCACAACTAGGTGAGTACACACACACACACACACACACACACACACACACACCCACACACACACCCACACACACACACACACACCCACACACACACACACATTTGACCCCTGCAACCACATATAAGAGTACACATAGATGAGTACACACAGGCAAACACTTCCCAAGAACATACTAAAAATAAACCTCCAGGTTTTTTACACAGCTAAATTCCCCCGCTTTTTTAATCAAGATTCCTGCAAGTTTTATGGAATATAACCATTAGGGACTCCTGACCTTAATCAATTTTTTAACTTTCTGAAAAAAGTTCCATTTTTTCCTTTCCAATATTTCTTTTATTAAAAATGTGTTGACACTGGCGTTAGGCCATATGTATTTATTAGTATTTTAAGACATTTCTAAAAAATGGCGATGTTTGTTGAATAAATTTGACAGAAATATTCTTGTGTATTTGCATGTCTTAAAATAAGGCTGTTTGATAGTCAGGCAGGCAAGCAGGCAGGGAAGCAGGCAGGTAGGCAGGCAGGCACGCAGGCAGGTAGGCAGCCAGGCAAGCAGGCAGGTAGGCAGGCAGGCACGCAGGCAGGGAAGCAGGCAGGTAGTCAGGCAGGCAAGCAGGCAGGGAAGCAGGCAGGTAGGCAGCCAGGCACGCAGGCAGGGAAGCAGGCAGGTAGGCAGGCAGGCACGCAGGCAGGGAAGCAGGCAGGTAGTCAGGCAGGCAAGCAGGCAGGGAAGCAGGCAGGTAGGCAGGCAGGCACGCAGGCAGGGAAGCAGGCAGGTAGGCAGCCAGGCACGCAGGCAGGTAGGCAGGCAGGGAAGCAGGCAGGTAGGCAGGCAGGCACGCAGGCAGGTAGGCAGGCAGGCTGGTAGGCAAGCAGGTAGGAAAGTATATAGGATAGGTAGGTTCACAGGTAGGCAAGCAGCTAGAAAGGCAGGCAAGCACGCAGGTACAGGCAGGTAAGTTTGTTGGCAGGCAAGCGGGTAGGCAAGCATGTAGGCAGGCAAGCAGGTAGGCAGGCAAGCAGGTAGGCAGGCAAGCAAGTAGGCAGGCAAGCAGGTAGGCATGCAAGCAGGTAGGCAGGCAAGCAGGTAGGCAGGCAATCAGGTAGGCAGGCAAGCAGGTAGGCATGCAAGCAGGTAGGCAGGCAAGCAGGTAGGCAGGCAATCAGGTAGGCAGGCAAGCAGGTAGGCAGGCAATCAGGTAGGCAGGCAAGCAGGTAGGCAGGCAAGCAGGTAGGCAGGCAAGCAGGTAGGCAGGCAAGCAGGTAGGCAGGCAAGCAGGTAGGCATGCAAGCAGGTAGGCAAGCAAGCAGGTAGGCAGGCAAGCAGGTGAGGCAGGCAATCAGGTAGGCAGGCAACAGGTAGGCAGGCAAGCAGATAGGCAGGCAAGCAGGTAGGCAGGCAAGCAGGTGGCAGGCAAGCATGTAGGCAAGCAAGCAGGTAGGCAGGCAAGCAAGTAGGCAGGCAAGCAGGTAGGCAAGCAGGTAGGCAGGCAAGCAGGTAGGCAGGCAAGCAGGTAGGCAGGCAAGCAGGTAGGCAGGCAAGCAGGTAGGCAGGCAAGCAGGTAGGCAAGCAGGTAGGCAGGCAAGCAGGGCAGGCAAGCAGGTAGGCAGGCAAGCAGGTGGGCAGGCAAGCAGGTGGCAAGCATAGGCGGCAGGCGGGTAGGCAGGCAAGCAGGTAGGCAGGCAAAGCAGGTGGCAGGCAAGCAGGTAGGCAGGCAAGCAGGTGGCAAAGCGGTAGGCAGGCAAGCAGGTAGGCAGGCAAGCAGGTAGGCAAGCAGTAGGCAAGCAGGTGGCAGGCAAACAGGTAGGCAGGAAGCAGGTAGGCAAGCAGGTAGGCGGGCAAGCAGGGTGGGCAGGCAAGCAGGTGGCAGGGCAAGCAGGTAGGCAGGCAAGGCAGTGCAGGCAGGCAAGCAGGTGGGCCCAAGCAGGTAGGCAGGCAAGCAGGTAGGCAAGCAGGAGCAGGCAAGCAGGTAGGCAAGCGGGCAGGCAAGCGGGCAGGCAAGCGGCGGCGGAGGCAAGCGGGCAGGCAAGCGGGTAGGCAAGCGGGCAGGCAAGCGGGCAGGCAAGCGGGCAGGCAAGCGGGCAGGCAAGCGGGCAGGCAAGCGGGCAGGCAAGCGGGCAGGCAAGCGGGTAGGCAAGCGGGCAGGCAAGCGGGCAGGCAAGCGGGTAGGCAAGCGGGTAGGCAAGCGGGTAGTCAAGCGGGTAGGCATGTAGGAAAACAAATAGACAGGTTGGCAGACAGACATGCAGACAGAAATAAAAACATAAGAATGGTGAACTAGTACAATCGGCAGAAATGTCCTGGTGCTTCACATTAAACCAAGTTTCGGTTATTGCAATAATACCGATGTTTCTGTACTTCCAGTTAACCTCCGTTACTTAATTTTGTTCCAAGAGCTGCATCTCTTGGAACACTTTTGCCTCTCCACCTTTTTGATGTTTCTGTTATTGCTCAGTGTTTCCGAACGTATAATTGCATTCATGGGACGCAATAACGAGAAATAAGACACGTGTGCAACACCTGGCTATGGTGGCGGGTCATGTGTGTATTGTTCCAGCCGCTGTATTGTGCCTTTATATTCTTTTAAGCACAGATATTACATAACTGAGACAAAAACTAATATGAACATTTACAGGAGTCAAAGATGTGCAGCAGTTGAAGATATTGTCACAAGTGGGCAGGACCCTGAGACTAATTAAGGACGATGCAGATATGTGGTAACTTATCCGAGTAATCAACAATAATTGGTTATAAAAGAATACATGAGCTCACACAGTATGGTAATTGATAGATAATTTGTCTATTTGAATATATAATTTAAGTCCACTTTATTTTAGGTATGAACTTAATATTAAAAATGTTAGGGAAATTATGTTATTGCGGATTATTCCTTCTGACGATAATCTTGGTTAGTTGAATAATAGTTTCATAATCGTATTATTTGGCTTTGATAATCCAGTCCCAGTGTGACTTCTAAATGATCCAAGTTGGACCGAAACGTCGTCATAATCTCTTCTCTTCTATGTGTGGGTTATTTGCGTATTGTTACAGTCATGGCATTGTGTCTTTTTGTACTTTGTTACCTTTCTCTCTCTCTCTCTCCTCTCTCTCTCTCTCTCTCTCTCTCTCTCTCTCTCTCTCTCTCTCTCTCTCTCTCTCTCTCCATCAAAAATTCAGATGTTTACTCGTTTTGTTTGTGAAATTATTATGGTTGTCTATTATATTCTAAACAAAAGAAAGGTTAGGTAAGGTTAGGTAAGGTTAGGTAAGGTTAGGTAAGGTTAGGTAAGGTTAGGTAAGGTTAGGTAAGGTTAGGTAAGGTTAGGTAAGGTTAGGTAAGGTTAGGTAAGGTTAGGTAAGGTTCGTCAGGAAAAAGGACAAGTCTTTCCTGATGCGGGTCTTAGTCAGATGATGACCCACCGTTGGAGCTTTTGGTCATCTGACCGAGGCCTTCCGCTGGCTTACCGGTCCACCTCTTTAAAAATTATGGTCAGTTATAACCATTTAGTTACTAAGACAAGAATAGCAGCAGCATGGTATGCGTTACATACATCTCTTATATATTAGAACTAGACGGCAGCAACTGTCACGGGAAAATCTGATTAGAGGGACTGACACAACATGGAGGAGCACTGCAGAAGGCTCACTGGTCCACTCCAGGCTGCTACTTATATCCAACCCCTCACTCATTCACTCGCATCCATTAAATTCAGTTCCAATGTTTCCCAAGGTTGGCATCAATGACCTTTAATGATAATGTTATTTAAGCTTTCCTTCTGCATGACTGAATACGGTATGGCAGGTTGGCACGACAGACTATCTATTATGACCTGTCTCCTGCATATCTAGTAGCTTAATACGTCAATTTACCGGTGCATTACAATGACCTACAATAATCTATGCCTAGTATATATGTTACTGGGAGTATTGGAGTAATTACTGACACGAACAACACTGACACGAACAACACTGACACGAACAACAATGACACGAACAACACTGACACGAACAACACTGACACGAACAACACTGACACGAACAACAATGACAAGAACAACACTGACACGAACAACAATGACACGAACAACAATGACAAGAACAACACTGACACGAACAACACTGACACGAACAACACTGACATGCACAACACTGACATGAACAACACTGACATGAACAACACTGACACGAACAACACTGACACGAACAACAATGACAAGAACAACACTGACACGAACAACACTGACACGAACAACACTGACATGAACAACACTGACATGAACAACACTGACATGAACAACACTGACATGAACAACACTGACATGAACAACACTGACATGAACAACACTGACATGAACAACACTGACACGAACAACACTGACATGAACAACACTGACATGAACAACACTGACATGAACAACACTGACACGAACAACACTGACACGAACAACAATGACACGAACAACACTGACACGAACAACACTGACACGAACAACACTGACACGAACAACAATGACACGAACAACAATGACACGAACAACACTGAGACGAACAACAATGTCACGAACAACAGTGACACGAACAACACTGACACGAGCAACACTGACACGAACAACAATGACACGAACAACAATGACACGAACAACAATGTCACGAACAACAGTGACACGAACAACAATGACACGAACAACAATGACACGAACAACACTGACACGAACAACACTGATACGAACAATGACACTAACAACAATGACACGAACAACAATGACACGAACAACAATGTCACGAATAACAATGACACGAACAACACTGACACGAACAACACTGATACGAACAATGACACTAACAACGCTGACACGAACAACACTGACACGAACAACACTGACACGAGCAACACTGACACGAACAACATTGACACGAACAACACTGACACGAACAACACTGACACAAACAACACTGACACGAACAACACTGACACGAACAACACTGACACGAACAACACTGACACAAACAACACTGACACGAACGACACTGACACGAACAACACTGACACAAACAACACTGACACGAACAACACTGACACGAACAACAATGACACGAACAACACTGACACGAACAACACGGACATGAGCAACAATGAAACGAACAATACTGACACGAACAATACTGACACGAACAACACTGACACGAACAACGCTGACACAAAGAATACTGACACGAACAACACTAACACGAACAACACTGACACGAACAACACTGACACGAACAACACTGACACGAACAACACTGACACGAACAACACTGACACGAACAACACTGACACGAACAACACTGACACGAACAACATAAACTCGAACAACAATGACATAAACAACCCTGACACGAACAACACTGACACGAACAACACTGATGCGAACACTGACATGAACAACACTGACATGAACAACACTGAAGCGAACAACACTGACACTGTGGAGAAAATTCTCCAAAAGAGGGGGGTATCCGCCCTTTCTACCCTTTTTAAGGGCCCTACCCTTTCCGCCCTTAGAAAGGGCCAGACGAGGCGTGTCTGGCTTCGAAAACAAATTAACTAATACCAGATGAACTGACCACAGTGTGTCACGTGTTGTCTGACCAAGTAGCAACGAGTATATGTGAGTCAATAGACATTTGAGATAAATGTAACTCTTTGCCATAACAGGAAAATTACAGGAAACTGCTGTTTCCACTTCTACACTTGAATTTACAATCATGTGTTCCAGTGATCAAAGTATTTAAAGAACACAAGCATTTTAATTGCCACTTGTAGCAGCATGTAGCAATTGTTGAAATTGTGCTGATGCCAGCGATGCCAAGCCTTGCTGAGGCACGAGGCTGCACGAGGGGTTAGATTGAACTCTGCCACCAAAGAAACGGTCATACTGCAGCAAGGGGTAACCTAACAAAGACATTAGTCGTGGACGTCGGTGCACTAATTTAATCTCCACTAACGTCGGGAAATCAGATAGGAATTCTGTTCCAGCGCGTTTAGTGAATAAAATTGCGGTATATTCAGAAGTGTGCACAGCTTCTTACTACTGCAAAAAGACTGAAATTGAAGAATGTAAAGGGACAATGAGTTTGCGTCGTCTAACAAGGCAGTGACTCTTCAGCAGCGTTCTTCAAATAAGACAGCAATATCCGAGTGTGAATTAAGGGTCTGATACAAATACCGTAAGTCTGCTTATACCTAAATGCCACCAGCTGCGTAGTTAGGAAAGCATTATTGGCTTTAGGCAGATATATCAGTCACCCGGTAAGTCGCGGGCGATCCGCCCAAAAACCATGAGTAAACAGCCGTTCAGTCCTATAAATGACTGATTATATGGCAAACGCTCCTTTGGTGCAATAATATGAGTTTCATGTGTGATTTTATTTTACCATACAGCCCTGTGGGGAATGTAAACATCGGCATCAATCATCGGTTACTGACATATGTATGTATATAAACATTGAATATATATGTGTAATGTATATACAGTGTAATATTTTAATGTGTGAAGTGACGTCAGTGCTGAGACTCAGTGGTTTAGCTGAGACAGCAATTCAGGACATAAACAACCTCGGTGTTGGTTCGTTCATATGTACTTGCACCCTCAAAGAGATATGGTTAGTGGTCAGCAGTGTCTGACGCATCAAAATAAACTCAGCTAGAGTTTTAAACACTCTAAGTGTGTTGTTAGTCATTATACTAGCAAAATGTCATCATTAACCACAAAATTCAAAACTTTACAGATGAAAATTACTCAATTAGAGCAATTATTTCAGTGTATAGGTTTAACCAAGACACAAATATAGACTATGATCAGTTGGAAATAAAACATAAATTATTTAATAAACATCTGAAATCATTAATTCAGGCTATGAGATTTATGAAAATGAATTTCTAGATACCAACCTGTCAGAGGAAGAAATTAAAAGTGTCTTGGATACCTTTCAGTGAACAAAAGTAAGGAGGACAGGAATATAGGCTATCTGCCGCAAAAACTTTGTCACAGGGACCTACAATCAGTGGTCAGACACCTGTCCCAACACCTGTCACACCTGCCACATCTGGTGTAGGCACCAGAGTCTTCCCAAATTGGCTATGCTTATTTTTGAAGGTAATGATTATGAAGAGTTCATTAGTGGGTTTAATTCTTTAGTGAATTCCCGTACTGACATAGATGAGATAGCTAAGTTCAATTATCTCAGATATCTCGTGAAAGGTGAACCCTATGAACTGATTAAATCATTTCCGGTGGTCAAAGCAATTATGCTTAGCCTTTACGTGTCTTGAGATAATTATCTTGATGCTAAAAAGCCAGGGTTAGACATGCAGTCTTAATATCAAGCTTGAAACCACCCAAACATTGTCTTTCAGACTTACAGTCATTTAGGATCACATTAGACAATAGTCTTAGAACTCTAGAAGTTAAATATGACCTAAGGCAATGGATTGGTTTATCAGTGGTATTATACAAGATAAACTGTCAACACAAACCATTGAACATTTAAATATTATGTTCAATAAACGCTATTTCACTTGTGAAGAAATTAGCAAGGGTTTACAAACAATAGTCTCATGCATGCAAGCAACGAGACAAGATGAGAAATCCACCAATCCTGTTGTGGATAATAAACCTTCAACTCAGTACAAAAAAGTGTACCTACTCCACTAAACCACATAATGGGAAATCCCATGTAGACACTTATGAAGCTGTGAACACAACAGACAGAAACAGACTGTCACACATAAACTACTCCAAAATATGTACTTTGTGATGGAACACATTGGGCATATTGCATTCAATACACAACAATGGAGGCCCCAGGAAACAACGTGCTCAACAGCTGAAAAAGGTGCACTAAATGTTTAGGTGAACACAAGGGAGGTAAATGCTCACTGAAGAAGTGTTTTAAATGCAAGGGAATGCATTACACAGCATTATTCCCAAGAACTTATGCTGAACAACCGATTCCACAGAGTCAGGAAGTCAACAAACAACAGCATTAAATGTGAGAGATAAGTCTAAATCGACTGCTCTCCCAATAGCTCGAGTTGAGTTATCCCATAAATTACACAAAACCAATGTGCTAACATTATTTGATCAAGGATCACAAAGGTCTTTCATAAGACGAACAGTGTTGCAAAAACTGAATAAACAACCCCATGCCAAAATACAGTTAGATATAGCTGGATTTTTCCAAAGTTCTGTAAGCAGAAATATGACCTAGCCAGATTCACTGTTGGTCTGGAAACAGGAAAAAGACAGTAGAAGCTGTGGTAGTCGATGATTTGCTTAAGTCAGTGCAGATCCGGGGATTAAGAGATACAGTTGCAGCACTGAAGGCGGCCAAGGTCAAGTTAGCCTGTCCTGACATACAGACGGACACAATTAGTCCAATTGATTTAATCATTGGAAGTGATTACTATCACTGTTTTGTAAAATATAGTAAGTAAACATGATGTTCACTTGCTGAAAACAGCTGGAGGCCATATGATATGTGGTCAATTCCCTCTCAAAGCGGAAAGAAGCTGAAATTGATTCAGTAGAAAATGTACTAGTTACAAGAATAACTGCTGATCATGTACCACAACAAAATTATCATTACTGGAAGAAATGAATGATCTAGTTGATAAGTTGTGGGATTTAGATGCAATAGGTATTGATGTAAATAAACCAAGCCCACAAGAGTCTGAGACTTATAACCAATATTTGGACACTGTCAAATATGAAGATGGACAGTATTAGGTTGAGGTTACCATGGAAATTAAATCCACCACATCTACCTAGCAATTATCGCATGGCTTTCGGATAAGAACTGTTCCAGCGCGTTTAGTGAATAAAATAAAATCGCGGTATATTCAGAAGTGTGCGCAGCTTCTTACTACTGCAAAAAGACTGAAATTGAAGAATATAAAGGGACAATGAGTTTGCGTCATCTAACAAGGCAGTGACTCTTCAGCAGCGTTCTTCCAAACAAGACAGCGATATCCGGGGTGTGAATTAAGGGTCCGTTACAAATACCCAGGTAAGTCTGCTTAAACCTAGATGACCTACTGCGCAGTTAGGAATGCATAATTTGCTTTAGGCAGATTTATCATATCACCCGGTGAATCGTGGGCGATCCGCCCAAAAACCGTGAGTAAACGGCCTTTCAGTCCATCAAATGACTGAAGATATGGGCATATGCTCTGGGGAAGCAATAATTCTCATGTATACATTTGTTTTTACCATACAGCCCTGTGGGAATGAGGCCATAGCTGTATCCTCTGTGAAGATGTCGGGGATGGCTGCGACTTCTTGGATTCATCAATAAGCTAAGTATAGCAACATTAACAGTCCATTTTATCGTAGGAGCACATTCCTCCACATACTCCGATGAAATTTTAATTTCCTTTCCTCACGTTTTCAATATCGGAGTAATTGAAATTTCTCATCATTGAACTTCATATTGTTTTCTGTAGCCCATTTAAAGATTTGGTTGATGTCTGCTTGGAGTCTTGCAGTGTCTTCAACGGTGGACACTGTCATGCAGATTCGGTGTCATCTGCAAAGGAAGACACGGCACTGTGGTTTATATCCAAGTCCATATTGTTTATTTGGATTTTAGTAAGGCTTTTGATAGAGTACCACATCAGAGACTGTTAAAGAAAGTGGCTGCTCATGGCATTGGGGAAAAGTGTTGTCATGGATCGAGTCATGGCTCACTAATAGGAAGCAGAGGGTGTGCATAAATGGGGTTAAATCTGAGTGGGGATCTGTAACAAGTGGCATTCCACGGGATCGGTTTTGGTGCCTGTTGTTGTTTATAATATATATAAATGACCTTGACGAGGGAGTTTCTAGTGATATGAGCAAATTCGCTGATGACACGAAGATATGTAGGATAATCGATTCAGACGTAGATGTCACGGAACTTCAGGAGGATTTAGACAAACTCAATTCCTGATCAGAAAAATGGCAGATGCAGTTCAATGTAGATAAATGCAAAGTTCTAAAGCTCGGGAATGTTCATAACCCTAGCATTTACAAGCAAAATGTTGAACTCAGCCGTACAGAAAGCAAAAAGGATTTGGGGGTTATGGTAAGCAGCAACCTCAAACCAAGTCAGCAATGCCTAAGCGTAAAAAAATAAAGCAAATATATTACGGGATTTATATCAATAAGTGTAAGCAACAGAAGTCCAGTGGTTATCTACAGCTTTATACATCATTAGTAAGGCCTCACCTAGATTACGCAGCTCAGTTCTGTCTCCATATTACAGAATGGATATTAATTCGTTAGAAAACATTCAGCGACGAATGACAAAGTTAATACATAGCATTAGAAATCCTCCGTATGAAGAAAGATTGAAGACCCTTAAATTACATTCACTTGTAAGACGAAGAATGAGGAGAGACATGATCGAGGTATATAAACAAACAAAGAAACAAACAAACAAATTTTTATTTCATTGCAGTTGTACATAGATATTT
>WNWK01042763.1:0-15832 GCA_009830355.1 Cherax destructor | reverse complement strand
TCCACCCCTGCACTACCCACCGTCATCTTGCACTCCATACCCTACTAATTGTCCATCTCCCTCTTACAACTCACTCTCCCTGCATCCTACAATAACCTGCAGCTCTGTATAACCCTGTGGTTTAGCGCTTCTATTTGATTATAATAATAAAAAACAAGAAACCGCCTATTTATCAATTTCAACTACCCAAAATAGTGGTCAGAAAATGGCAATTTGGCCAATTTCACACAAATTTCAAACGATGCCAATTTCAAAATAGGGTCCATAATAAACAAGGCAGACATTCCTGGCACTAAAATAACATCTTCTCTGTTCATTAGTCACGTCTCCAGGCCCCTCTTACATTACTTTTACTTTCCATTTTGATTTTTTATTCTCACAAAAAAATAGAAGATTTACTGTTATGTATACAACTGCATCACTGTAAAAATGGTATAAATAGTAATATCAGAGCACTTGTGCATGAATATTAGACTCACCAGTTGATGTGTATTGGACACATGGTGTGATTTGTTTACTCTTGAACATCGTCAAAAATCGAACATTTTTGCTACTTTGAGCTCAATTTCAAGGTACTTGTTATTGTCAAACCAATCGAAATCATCTCTATTTCTGTAAAATATCTTCCATTCTATCAAATGAGACCAAGAAAACGAGAATACAACAATAAATACCATACGAAAATAGACTACAAAGTCGCTGTTTTAAACCAAAAACACGGTCAGAGTTTTTTTTTCCTCATTATGCACTGTGTGGTGCAGGAATTTTTTTTATACTGCGCACACTGACCGCACAGACCCATTCTATCACATCTAGGCCTAACAGCCTGTTTCTGCTTGATTTGAGGGCACTAGAATTTAGGCGTACTAGTACGTCAATAACCACAGTGCGTAAAACGTACTTGTACGACCATAACCCCGAAAGGGTTAAATAAAGAAAAATTGGATATCACATTGGAGAGAGGGATTATGGAAGAAGTAAATGTTTTCAGATATTTGGGAGTTGACATGTCAGCGGATGGGTTTATGAAGGATGAGGTTAACCATAGAATTGATGAAGGAAAAAAGGTGAGTGGTGCGTTGAGGTATCTGTGGAGACAAAAAACGTTATCCATGGAGGCAAAGAAGGGAATGTACGAAAGTATAGTGGTACCAACACTCTTATATGGGTGTAAAGCATGGGTTGCAAATGCTGCAGCGAGGAGGAGGCTGGAGGCAGTGGAGATGTCCTGTCTAAGGGCAATGTGTGGTGTAAATATTATGCAGAAAATTCGGAATGTGGAAATTAGGAGAAGGTGTGGAGTTACTAAAAGTATTTGTCAGAGGGCTGAAGAGGGGTTGTTGAGGTGGTTTGGTCATTTAGAGAGAATGGATCAAAGTAGAATGACTTAGAGAGCGTATAAATCTGTAGGGTAAGGAAGGCGGGGTAGGGGTCGTCCTAGAAAAGGTTGGAGGGAGGGGGTAAAGGAGGTTTTGTGGGCGAGGGGCTTGGACTTCCAGCAAGCATGTGTGAGCGTGTTAGATAGGAGTGAATGGAGACTAATGGTTTTTGGGACATGACGATCTGTTGGAGTGTGAGCAGGGTAACATTTTGTGAAGGGATTCAGGGAAACCAGTTAATTGATTTAGTTGGACTTGAGTCCTGGAAATGGGAAGTACAGTGCCTGCACTTTAAAGGAGGGGTCTGGGATAGTGACAGCTGGGAGGGACTATTCTCAGCTGTCATATCTGAGCGCCTCTGCGAAGACAGTGATTATGTATGAGTGTGGTGAAGTGTTGAATGATGATGAAAGTACAGTGGACCCCCGAGTTTCGTAAACCCCGGAAATCGTACATTTATGTAAGTATAATATTGTAAGTGCTTGTGGAAAAGTATTTTAGGGGTCTGAAATAGACTAACCTACGTGACATTTTTCTTAAGGTAAATTCTGGTAATGGCACTTGAGCAGACTTCAGGGTGAAGTTTACAAACTCGGGTCCACTGTATTTTCTTTGGGGATTTTCTTTCTTTTGGGTCACCTGCTCTGTGGAGATGGCCGACTTGTTGAAAAAAAAAAAAAAAAGGTACAAAGAAAGCCACTAACATGCAGGGGCATTTTGGGCAGACTAATCATAATGCTTACACTATTTAAAACATGGGTTATAGGGTGGTAATTTTTTATACATTACTTTACCTTATTACTAAAGTGAGGTAGCCAAAGAATTTTATAATTACCAAGATTTATAGTGGTGAAGTAGCACCAAACAAATACAGTGGACCCCCGGTTAACGGCCGGCTCCAAACTAACATTTAATGAGATGTAAGTGTATTTTTTTAAGTGCTTTTGTAAGTGTATGTTTGGGGGTCCAAAAAGACTACTCTAATTTACATTATTCCTTAAGTTAATAAATTCGTTCGGTAACAGCACTTGAACAGCATTCTAGAATGAATTATGGCCGTTAACCGGGGGTCCACTGTAATAGTACATATTACAATTAGTACAATTTTAAGTATATATATAATGTCCAGAGAAAGTTCTGGACTCTTGAATTATATACTGGAGGTTTTCAAGGTAATGTAGTCTTGATTGCACTCCAATAGAAAGAAAATGTGATAAGGGGGGTGCAAAAAATATTTCTGCTTTAAAGTTTGGATTTTAAAATTAAGATTGGGTAAATTATGTGTAAGATATTCAAGTACAATAGCATACTATCTAACATGTTTATGTAACAAGTATAGAAAATTTTATTTAATTAAATTTATTGCTTAATTTTATCCTGAATAAATAGCCCTTGATAATGGAACCTACAGTACATGAAGCATAATACACCGACATATATTTTGCAGGTATGTGGTAATAAATTCATGACCCAGAATTCACTTATGGCCCACATGGAAGTCCATAATGATCTTAAACGATTTGAATGCACCTTTTGTAAAAAGAAGTTTAAAAGGAAGGAAAAACTCAAATATCATGAGAGAATACACACAGGTATATGGCTGTTTATTGTATACTCAAATTTTGGTTATACAGTGGACCCCCGACTTTCGAACATTCTTCATTCCAGAATGCTGTTCAAGTGCTGTTACCAAACGAATTTATTCCCATAAGGAATGATTCAAATTCAAAATTCAAATTCAAATTCTTTATTTCATGTAATACAAGGTGGGGGGTACTTACAGTTATACATTAAAGTTGATATTACAAGATGGCCAATAATATGCCTAGGTATGCCTAGGCTTTACAGGCAGTCTTATGATAGGTCTTACTCAATAGCTACACAATGATTATACAGGTAGTGAGGTTAGGTAATTGTAGTGATTAATTAGGTTTACAAAATTTAGGTACTGGAATTTAAACATTGAGAATTTAACAATTAGTATAAGAAGTCAGCAATTAGTTTATATATTAATGATAAAGGTGATGTATTGGAGTGTCTTAGGCAAACTTATGACTAGCTTAAGTATTATGAAGCAATAGTTGTATTAGAATTTTGGTTAGAACTGCAAATTAAGGGAATCACAGATATCAATAAGTGTATTTTGCTGTGGTTAGTACTGTGCAAATTAAGGGGAATCACAGATATCAATAAGTGTATTTTGCTGTGGATATGTGCAAGATAAAGTAGTTTTCATGTGGTTAGCTACCGGTTGGGTGCGTAAGTGAGATAAGATGTTTTTTAACGGTGCTTTTTAAAATGGAGGTTGTGTCTGCAGTTCTAGAGTTTTCAGGCAGGAGTTCCAGATTTTAGGCCCTTTTATGCGCATTGAATTTTTGTATAGATTTAGTCGGACACGGGGAATGTCAAAGAGATGTTTATGTCTGGTATTATGTCTATGGGTCCTGTCACAACTGTCAATAAAGTGTTTTAGCTCAGGGTTAAAGTTGGAATTAATGGTTCTATAAATGTAGATAGCAGAGTAGTAAGTATGGATGTTCTAAACAGTGAGTAGGTTTAAGTCTTTGAAGAGTGGGGGATGGGGGTGCTGCCTAGCGTTGGATTGCGTGATAATTCTTACTGCGGCTTTTTGTTGGGTTATTATTGGCTTTAGGTGGGTAATTGCTGTTGATCCCCATGCACAAATGGCATATGTGAGGTAGGGATAGATGAGTGAGTAGTATAGTGTGAGTAGGGCTGATTGTGGTACATAATACCGTATCTTAGAGAGGATCCCCACAGTTTTGGACACTTTCTTTATGTGTTGGATATGGGTGCTGAATTTCAGGCTGCTGTCAAGGTGAAGGCCCAGGAACTTGCCCTCGTTATGTCTAGCAATAGGTGTAGAGTTGATCTTAATGTTTAATTGTGGATCATCTGTTCTGTTGCCAAACATAATATAGAAGGTCTTATCAGTGTTGAGTGTAAGTTTATTGGCTGTCATCCATGTTGATATTTTTATTAATTTGTCGTTAAGATGTAAATTAGATTAGTCCGTTTCAGACCCCCAAAAATACACTTATAAAAGCACTTACAATAATAAACTTACATAAAAGGGCGAGTTTGGAGTGTTCAAATAGCGAGGGTCCACTGTATTTCAAAAGTTGGATTTCCTGAAGAGTTTCCTCCTTGTAGGTTATTCAGCACAATTATATCTTCCTTACTGTCTTACTACAATAAATAGTTATATAATTTTTAATTTTTAGTGTATTTTCCTTCAGTTTTGGCTCTATTCCATGGATAATTTTTTAGCTGAATGATAAATCTTGAATTTTATAGTGTAACTTTTAGTGTGTTTTACTTAAATAGATAATGAACCTGCATGAATACTACTACTATTTTTCCTATGTGCTTTTTTGTGTTTTTCCTGTATGCTTTTTTATATGTGCTTCAAACTTGATAATTATTATTCTAACCAGAATTTTCTTCACTTATATAGGTGAGAGACCATTCCAGTGCCAATTGTGTGTTCGTGGCTTTGTCAGCAAGACAAAGTTAGATGAGCATGTGAGTCGTCATCGAGGAGACCGACGTTACCGTTGTTCTTATTGTACAAAAACATACGCAGGAGCCTGGGATTTAAAGCAACATGTTAGGTGAGGAAAGGAAAAAATGCAGCATTGTTGTCATTAACCACTTCACTGACCATGCTGTAGTACTGTAGCTTTGAGGGCACTGGCCATACCATAGTACTACGCCATGAGCTCAGCTCACTCAGATAAGCTGCGAGCAGTAAATTTGGGCCTAGATATGAAAGAAGGGGTCTATGCATTAAGTGTGCACCATATAAAAAAAATCCTGCAGCACTCAGTGCATAATGAGAAGAAAAAACTGTGACTGTGTTTTTATGTTAAAACAGCGGTGTATTTTCGTATGGGTATTATGGTTGTATTCTCGGTTTCTTGGTCTCATTTGATAGAATGGAAGATATATTAGAAATAGAGATGATTCTGATTAGTTTCAGGACTGAAAATAGCTTAAAATTGAGCTCAAAGTAGCAGAAATGTTTGATTTTGGCTTATATTCAAGAGTAAACAAATAATGTCACTCATCCATTACACATCCAACTGGTGGGTCTAATATGCATTCATGAATGCACTGATATAATTTATACAATTATTAGAATATTGCATAACGGTAACTCTTAATTTTTTTTTGTATGTGAATAAAAAATCAAAATGAAATTTGTGTAAAACCTGGGAACATAACTAATGAACAGAGGAAATGTTATTTTAGTGCCAGGAATACCTGCATTGTTTATTCTGGACCCTATTTTGAAATTGGAATATTTTGAAAGTTGTGTGAAATTGGCCAAATTAGCAATTTCTGATCACTTTATTGGGTAGTTGAAATAGTTGATTGGGAGATTTCTTGTGCTCGGTCAATAAAATGGAAGATGTACTAACGAAATAGCTAAGGATTTGTCTACTGGAACAATGTAATTGGCCTAAAATAGGACTCAACATGGGCAAAATTGCCAATGCATAAATATCACTAACACAGCAAAGTTCACAAAAGCTTAATTTCGTCAATTTTCCATTAAATTTCGTACTTTTTATTTTATTAAATTCATAAAAAGATTATTTACCATTTCATAAGAAAAGATAACAAAAATTATTTTTTTAATTTTTGGACAGTGTTGACAAGTTTCAGATCAGGGGTCTGGACAGTGCATGGGTTAAAAACTCCAGTGTCAATAATGTATTCGTTACTTTATTCATCTCAGAATATTAAATTTTTTGTTATCATAGTGTTCTTTCAACAGACCATAGCAAACCTCAGCATTTATTCTCATGATAGTTTTCTCTAACTCATTTTAGTTATTCTTACATTCATTGCCCAAAAGTATTCTTTATAGCTGTTGTAAGTTATTGTTGGGGTTTCAGAAAAGTACATGATAAGCAGTGTGACAAAGTAGCTGTGACTGTTGTTGCTCCCAACCAGACCAGCACTGCCAGCACTACACTTACTCAGGTCAAGATTCAAACTTTTATATTGCTTTTGAATAGCTGTTATATTAATCAAGACCTCCACCGAGGTGCAGAATTGCAGAATTCTTGCTATTTTTCCTTACTTTCCATGTTATTAGCCAAAATCAATTCATGGCTTTTAAAAAGTACCTAGTTAGTATCTACAAACAGTAGTTTAATGGAATATTTCAAATGATTTTTTAAAAATACGTGAAACATTAAAAAATTGAGAAATATGTGCTAAAATGCATCTCTTACACATACATATAACTGAAATATTTTCAGTTTCATTACCAACAGAATTTGCCATTTTTTTCCTTGTACATTTTTTGAGCTTTGTATGTAAATACATTTTCTATTTTGTATTGATTTTACTTGTTTGCTAAATATGCCTTTAATATTTTTAGCATTTCTCATTTTATTACTACATTTGTCTTACCATTTAATGTCATAATCTGCTGACCCATTTTTTGACCTTTATGAATGCTGTTATAGTTTGCTGGAATTTTCATTTTTTTGCCACAGTATTTTGAGTATTATTATTATTATTATTATTATTATTCCTTTTTAGACTGTCTATATAAAGTATTTTTTTCATTCTATTCCTCAATATAAATGTTTCTGTAATTTAATGATTGGTCAGTGCCAAGGCTATACCGTAATGAATTCATAGTTCATTTGTAAACAAATTATTTAATATGGGATTCTTACTTTGTACAAACAAAAGTAGCTCCTACAACATTGTAATTAATGTTGTAGGTACAAGTTTTGGACCCACTAGCCATAGCAACTGCAGCATCTGGCTTGAAGGAAGAGGAAGGAGTTACATGTGGAAGTGGCCTGGCTCTGTCTCACACACAGAGCAACACCTCATCAGCCACTCTGGAGGAGGTAAGGTGTTGAAAACATCTAGTACTTAACTATTACCTGGTAGACTGTAGCAGAAGCCAACAAGTGGTAATTCAGACAATATAAGGAGAGTGGACCTGATTTTATGATTCACCCAAGTGATAAAACCCTAACTTAGTGTGAGCCTTTGTAAAAGGAGTTTTTTTTTTTTCTGAAAGTGTCTTTGCAATAGCTCTTATTATTGACGGCTTTGAAGGTGTGATTAGGAATTAATTTCTCTTATTGGAATGAAACTATGAACAGTATGATGAATGGGCACATGTGAAAATGTGTAAAAAATCTTTAAGGGGAACGAAGAGGGTATACCATACTGTGTAAAAATAATGTGATTTACTAAGAAGAAATGTAATACATAGTACATAACACATACACCCTGCCTTGGTGGGAAGTGGCTGATGTGTTAAGAAAAATTTACTTTAAGGGTGCAACTTCAAATTATATGCATTTCCATTATTACTCGTAATGTGGATTTGTATTTGCTTCTTACATCACTATTCTGGTGTAGGTTGGCAGTGGACTGGTTGGGGCTCCTCAGTACATTACCGTGGGTGGGCAACAGGCAGTGACCATTCCTGTGGTGGGTGGTATGCAAGCACATATTCCACCAATTGGTCATGTTGTGCAGGTCAGTAGTGCCTTTAGTTTTTCTTTAAGCATAATACTTTCATTATTATAAAGCGTCTTACGAGTTTTTGGGCAAACTGCTTCAACTTGATGCTATCTGTTAATGTACAATAATTTGCTGTCTTATACACCATATAATGGAATAAATATACAGCATGGTCAGTGGTTGTAAATATTGAAGCTGCATAAAATATCCATATTTCCCAAGTGCCCAATATAGAGTAGAATCTTGTCCAAAAGTTGGCAATAATAATTTTACACAATGCATTCTGATTTAATCTACATATTTCCATAACATCCTCTCTCTCTTCTGAACCTAATTTCTTCATTATATTCATACTCGTATGTTTAACAACACACAGCCCTTCTTAATAGGTGAACTTCTGTTTAAAATAACTCCACAATTCATTTGAAACTTGTTGTCCACTGCCTTTTGTGGTAGAGTGACTCAGAAGTCTGGTACTATGGATTTTGAGCACTTATGTAGAGTTTGGGAACCAGTTCAGTTTCCCTAATCTTATTTTACAGTGATTTGCAATTTTCTCAAACCCATCATGATCATATGCTGTCAGTTTGCAGTAACAGTAACAGAGCTGTGCTTATAGTATACTGTTTTCTTAAATCTCATTCCATATTCTATCTTTGTAAAAAAAAAAAATATTCTAGAATCATTTTTTTTTTTTTTTACTCTCAGGAATTTACTTGTTACATATAACTGCTGAACAAATTTACAATGCAGATGACAGGGAATTTTTAATTTTTCCCCCTATTAAATGGAAAAGTAGAACTAACAGGGTGCTCCTAGTCTTGACCATCCATATAAAAAAAATAAGTGGTTATAATTTATTTTATAGGTATCTGGCTCGAGTGTTCCTTTGACTGGTGTTGGTACTGCTATTGGTGGAACAGTGCAGGCTGTACAGACAGTGCAAGCCATCCCAGGAGTGACTGCAGCTGAATATGCTGTCCAAACTCTTCCTCCTCAGGCAGTGCACACTGCACAAGGTTATATTTTCACTCAAGGCTTTGATATGGTCAGTGGCACTTTGCAGTATTAGTAAGTGTACATCTTATAGCAAGAATATTCTGAGAGCATGGAATATTGACAAACATCAACAGATTCCCTATGTAATTGACACTCGTGGAGGCTATTCATTGTGTATGCTGCAAGCCAGGGCATGTAAGTACAGTAAAACCTCCCATTTATGGATTAATAGGGAGGAGATGGTGTACAATAATGCCAATTGTCCACAACTCCCGAATTATGAAACTAATATTTCTTGATTGTCTGGTTGTCTTCTGAACTTGGTCTGTTGATGCAGACAACCAGACACTAATAATACGGGTATTATAACCTGTAGTATTACAGTGCATACTGTACAGTACAGTGATTTTATAGTACTCTGCATAATGTACAGTAATTTTACTAACCATTTTGTGGTGGATAGATGATGTGTAAACTGCTGTGATCGATAGTGGTGACTGAGAATAACTTTTATTCTAAGTCAGAGGAGCTGTAAAGCTCTACTTGTGAAGATAATGTATATATGTAGCTGAGATGTAGAGGGCTGAAGTCATAAATGGCTGAGACGATGTAGATCTCTGAGAACCACACATTTTCTTTTGGCACCACCACTTGCTTAACTGCAATAATTTATATGTTGGTAAAGTCACACAAAATGCTCTAAATCCAAGGAAAATTAGCAACTGAATGACGAGTGTATGCGTACGTGAGCACAAACAATTAACTGGCTCGGGTGGCTTACACGGACAAGTCATGGACATGGCCACTTTGGCCAGTACCAGACAAACATCAGAGTTAGCAGACATGTCTTAAGAAAATTATGTAGTTTATATTCTTTTTCTTTTTTAAACAAACTGGCCATTTTCCACCAAGGCAGGGTGGCCCAAAAAGAAAAATTAAAGTTTCTCTCTTTAAATTCTTCAACCCCCCACCACTAATCATACTTGCACTAGCCCACCTTTCTGCCAATAGTTGCTTATATCTCACCCTTACTTCCTCCTCCCTTAGTTTATACACTTTTACCTCTCTCTTACTTGCTGTTGCCATTTTCTTTTTGTCCCATCTACCTTTTACTCTAACTGTAGCTACAACTAAATAATGATCCAATATATCTGTTGCCCCTCTATAAACATGTACATCCTGAAGCCTACCAATCAAACTTTTATCCACCAATACATAATCCAACAAACTACTTTCCTTACGTGCTATATCATACCTTGTATATTTATCCTCTTTTTCATAAAATATGTATTACTTATTACCAAACCTCTTTCTACACATAGCTTGTTACGGCCCCCTACCTAACAATGGTTGTTAGGTAGTTACCTTACCGGCCGCAGTCAAGGGGTTACGTCATCAGACCTGATGTTTGACTGCCGCGCCAGCTTGACTGACAGTGCTAACAAGACTCCCTATACACAACACGGGGAGTTCTTATCATTCGCACAACATCCATGCACATTCAAACATCCCACTTTGACGGTTTTCTTCTTTTTCTTTTTAGTAAGCTATACAGGAAAAGGGGTTACTAGCCCATTGTTCCCGGCATTTTAGTTGACTTTTACAACATGCATGGCTTACGGAGGAAAGATTCTTATTCCACTTCCCCATGGATATGAAAGGAAAAGCAATAAGAACAAGAACCATTAAGATAAAATCAAAGAAAACACAGATGAGTGTGAATACATAAACGTGTACATGTATGTGTAGCGTGACCTAAGTGTAAGTAGAAGTAGCAAGACGTACCTGAAATCTTACATGTTTGAGACAGAAAAAAGTCACCAGCAATTCTTCTTCTTCTTTCTTTCAACACGTCGGCCGTTTCCCACCAAGGCGGGGTGGCCCAAAAGAAAAACGAAAGTTTCTCCTTTTACAATTAATAGTAATATACACAGAGGAAGGGGTTACTAGCCCCTTGCTCCCGGCATTTTAATCGCCTCTTACGACACGCATGGCTTACGGAGGAAGAATTCTGTTCCACTTCCCCATGGAGATAAGAGGAAATAAGAACAAGAACTAGTAAGAAAATAGAAGAAAACCCAGAGGGGTGTGTATATATATATATGCTTGTACATGAATGTGTAGTGTGACCTAAGTGTAAGTAGAAGTAACAAGACATACCTGAAATCATGCATGTTTATGAGACAGAAAAAAGACACCAGCAATCCTACCATCATGTAAAACAAATACAGGCTTTCGTTTTACACTCACTTGGCAGGACGGTAGTACCTCCCTGGGTGGTTGCTGACTACCAACCTACTACCTACAAAACAAAATCTCTGGAGGATAAACAATATAAGCCACCAAGTCGGGAGACTCGATCTCTTGATCCAAAGAATTTCTTCGCAATTTTACATAGAAGTGCAAGGAGAGCCACTGACATGCCATGGCTTTGAGGGCAGCTTAATCTAATGGCTTATAGACTATGTACATAATATTGGAGAAATTGATTGAGTTTGACTTGTTTAAATATTGTTCAGATTACAATATGATGATATTGAATTGGGCAAATTACAATATGGTGATACTACATTGTAACAAGTGTTTAGTAGGATGGTAGTTAATAGTAAAAATTTAAATTATCTTAAGGAAAATAACATTGAGCATTTTTTAAAGTAATTTACAGAATGCGTATTTAGTTTAGGGTGAGTAGGTGGTAATATAATAGTAAAACTTGAAATTATCTTATAGGAAAATAACATTGAGTATTTTTTGAGTATGAGTATTTAGTTAAGGGTGAGTAGGTGGTTTTTGAGAAGAGTCTTAAAATGATTTTCAGACAAGGTTATTTTAGTATTTACTGGTAATGAATTCCAGATTCTGGGGCCCTTTATGTGCATAGAACTTTTACATAGGTTGATATGGACACTGGGTATATCAAAAAGTGATCTGTGCCTTGTGTTGTGGTCATATCTTTAAACATATAAGAGAAAATTTTAGAAAGGACTTAATTTTAAACGAGTTCTTGCTAATTGACCAGTTTTACCTATTCGGCATGACATATAGTATATTTTTTTTGTTTTTTTTTTTCCAACAAGTCGGCCGTCTCCCACCGAGGCAGGGTGACCCAAAAAGAAAGAAAATCCCCAAAAAGAAAATACTTTCATCATCATTCAACACTTTCACCACATACATACATAATCACTGTCTTTGCAGAGGAGCTCAGATACGACAGCTGAGAATTGTCCCTCCCAGCTGTCACTATCCCAGACCCCTCCTTTAAAGTGCAGGCATTGTACTTCCCATTTCCAGGACTCAAGTCCAACTAAATCAATTAACTGGTTTCCCTGAATCCCTTCACAAAATGTTACCCTGCTCACACTCCAACAGATCGTCATGTCCCAAAAACCATTCGTCTCCATTCACTCCTATCTAACACGCTCACACATGCTTGCTGGAAGTCAATACCTCCTTTACCCCTTCCCTCCAACCTTTTCTAGGACGACCCCTACCCCGCCTTCCTTCCCCTACAGATTTATACGCTCTCCAAGTCATTCTACTTTGATCCATTCTCTCTAAATGACCAAACCACCTCAACAACCCCTCTTCAGCCCTCTGACAAATACTTTTAGTAACTCCATTTTTTTGATGAATAATCATCAGTGGCACAAAAGAAATCAAGCAAAAGCAATGTCACTGCAAAATACATGAATATCAATGTCTTTTGCAGTTGTTTTATCTTACAATAGGTAGTGCATGGGCAATGCTGCTGATGCTGATCATAAGTCAGGCAACTTGCACATTGCTGTGAGAGGCTGCATTTTTTGTGCACTCTTATTCCCCTTTTTGTACTTTTTGTTTAACAGCACTGGACAGGCAACTAAAGTCAGTACCTGACCAGCCGGGCTGTGGTTCGTACGTCGGACTGCGTGCGACCAGCAGTAACAGCCTGGTTGATCAGGCTCTGATTCACCATGAGGCCTGGTCACAGACCGGGCCGTGGGGGTGTTGACCCCCGGAACTCTCTCCAGGTATTGGTTACCAGTGATCATAATAGGTCCATAATATCTTAGAATGGAAGAGAAGGCTTCTCTTTTGACTTTGGCAAGAGGTCAGTGGATCACAGTAGAAAGTAGTAATTATTTCATGAATCTGATAGCATGCCTGTTTAGTGCTTGGTTTTGATTATAATACTGTAATGATAGTATACCTTCAAGAATTAGGCAGTTAAAGCTAAGGGTGGAATTAGTTAACATAAGGTTCCAAGAGTAACTTAATTGTTCAGTTCTTTGTGTCATTTTTTTCTTTAACCATGCTCCCCTTCCTTGGATTGAACCCGAATACCTCCCATTACCCCCAGACACTGACTCATATGAGTTTAGTGCTTCCCCATAAATGTAATGATAATCCCATTTTATTAATATTTAGCATGTAAAATAGTATAATTTCTTTTATGGGCACTGTACATGTAGGTAATTTTTTTTTATTGGTAAATTGATCCCTCAATTCATGCAGTATGGAGGGGTTATAAAATATATGTTTTAAATGTGTATCAGTTTGACAAGAAACTGACTTCATTAAAGTATATTTCCTTTACTTTGTCTTTAAAGAGAAGTCCTTGGTTTAAAATCTTTAAAAAATCCTTTTAATTATATAGCATACTGTAATGGTCATTTGAAATGTATTTTATGTAGGCATACATATACATATTATACAAGATATTAAGCTTATACTCAAGTGTTAACATGTTAGTGACCTCAGTTAATATTTTGTAAGCAGAAGGCATGGGTAACTTTTTCTGTTCTTTTTTTATCCAGTGCTCCACTCCGAGACCCTTATGGGTTTAGTGCTTCCCTAGAATTTAGTAATGTTAATAACCGATGAGCTATTTCTTTCCTGCTGTGTTATGTGCCATATTATGACATAAGTGGAATTCTTGGTAGAGTTGATGGATATTGTACCCAGCCATTCTATTATGTTTTTCATATATAATTCTGTCAGATATACCACCATAATACTGTAAACTGGTAGCCCAGACTTGCATCTGATTCTCTTAGGTAATAAATACTTATTCTGTGGCAGAAAAATTCTTTTTGTACAGTTATCTGTATATGCAGCATGTGTATGCATAATGTGCGTGGTATTTTCATTGTTTTGTACAACTTAAGACATACATGACTGATGTTAAAATATTCATAACTTGTCTTAGTATTTTTATGATTACGTATATGACTTTCTAATGTACAGTGGACCCCCGGTTAACGGCCATAATTCGTTCCAGAATGCTGTTTCAAGTGCTGTTACCGAACGAATTTATTAACTTAAGGAATAATGTAAATTAGAGTAGTCTTTTTGGACCCCCAAACATACACTTACAAAAGCACTTAAAAAAATACACCTACATAAATGTTAGTGTTTGGAGCCGGCCGTTAACCGGGGGTCCACTGTATTTGTATATACAGTGGACCCTTGGTTTTTGTTGAAAATTCTTTCCAGAATGCTGTTTGAGTGCCGTTACTGAAGAAATTTGATCCCATAAGGACAAATGTAAATAAGATTAGTCATTTCAGACCCCCAAAAATACACTTACAAAAGCACTTACGAAAATATACTTACATAATTGTTCGAGTTTGGAGGTGAACGAAAACCGAGGGTCCACTGTACAGTCATACCCTGCTTTACGTTATTTCAACCTATGTCAAATTCACCTTTACGCCACTTTTCTAGAGTAAATTTCAGTTTAGCGAATGTCATTACGTCCAACTTTACGTCACTCGGCAACATCACCTACGTCATAATTTTTTTAATTGTGTTCATTTTTCTCTAAAAAATAACTAAAATGTGTTTTTAGTGTTCTTCAAAGTTTAGCAATAGGTATATTCTTTTGTGAGTTATTTACACTAGTTTTAATGGTGATTTCGTACTTTGACTCATTTAAGGTACGAGCTGTAATAATTTCTTAAATGAGACATAAAACGAGATTCGTCAATCGCTGTTTAACATCAGATCTTTAATGTGTACGAGGATTTATACTGTATGTAAATTCTTTATAGTATCTATTCTGATGACAGTATACATTATGTAGTATTTATAGATCTGTAAGTTAAAAAATTTTATTGTTTAAAAAAAACTATTTGAAAAGAAGATGACATTGTATGTATTTATTTTCTTAAGATGTTTATTAATAAATTATATTTGTATTATTTTTTCCTAAAAAAATCATTTCTATCATTTGAATACAGTATATTGTAGATCATAATATAACAAGTAATTTCCTTGATTACTATACTATGAAGCCTTTGTGTATACATGTAGTAGCTGCAACTCAATCCCACACTGCTCTAAGACTTGCATCATCTGATAATCATACCTTAGCAACATGCCTCCTACTTTCATAACTGCCTATCTCACTCCCATACTCCTCCAGTTCAATCCCCTTTTCCTCCATATAGGTTTAGCACTTAGTGTTGATTGTATTAATCATAACCCCTTCAATTCACTCTCACACTTTTCAAATTCATCTTTACACCTCCAGCTTCTACACACCTTGACCTCTTCAAGGGGGGCTCCTTGCTGTGGTGAAGAGGCTCTTGGTCTGAGGAATTGGACCTTTTGGTCTTCTTCCTCAGACCGAACCTAATTACCCCCCAATCCCCCCTCCCTTTTCCCATTTTCCCCATCCTCCCTTTTTCCCTTTCCTCCTCTTCCTCCTCATCCCTCCCTTATTTCCTTCCCATTTTTACCCTGGGAGCTTCCCTCCACAGGCATTCTAGTTCCTAGGTTGGGGGAAGGGTATCGTGGTCCATCCCATTCCGTTGAGGTCCTTGGCGGTGGTGTAGTTTGCCGTGGAATCTGGATCGCCTGGGGATGTCCCGATCCCTCTCCGGTCTCCCGGGGGTGGCCTTGGGTATCTTTCGGGCGACGGGTGTATCTCTGGAGGCCACCTT
>WNWK01042762.1:0-15833 GCA_009830355.1 Cherax destructor | reverse complement strand
ACATGAAAAAATAGTGCTCAAGATATTTAGCAACTCCTTACCTCTGGAGAGAAACATCTCTTTCAGTATCTAAATCCATAGAATCCTCTGCAGAGCTATTTTCAGCTTCTTCATCACCTGAGATATTCCCACAGCCATCCCAATCATCATCATCATCATCTGGGAAACAATAAATCGCACATATTACATATGTCAATGGTCCTGAGAATCATCACTCCCACATGACCCAGTCTCAGACCACGCTCCTAATAAAAGTAACATTCCTAACCAACTTTATTTGCTACCTCTTGAAATGCAGTCACTAAACTTAAGAATATTATAATTATTATCATCTCAATGGATATTTCCCACAAAGGCAGGGTAACCCAAAGAAGAAAACTCATTCACTCAATTGTGATTTTTCCAGAAGTATGCTAACATCACAATCAGATTACCCTTTAACTGCAACATTCCACCCCTACTCGGAGCGTAGGCACTGCCCTTTCCACCTCCAGGACCTAAGCCCAGCTAAGCGGTTTCCTGAATCCCTACATAAAAGCTACCCTGCTCACACTCCAACAGGACATCAATTAACCCTTTCACTGTCACTCACTTAGATCTATATCACTGATGCAAGCATTGCTCATCAAGATCTGTGTATCAAGAGTCACAGGAGGGCCTGCTTTAAGGCGTTATTAATATTATGACCGAGTTTCGGTCATAATTCGTTCTAGAAGGCTGTTCGAGTGCTGTTACCGAACGAATTTGTTCTCATAAGGAATAATGTAAATTAGATTAGTCCGTTTCAGACCCCCAAAATACACTTACAAAAGCACTTACAATAATACACTTACATAACTGTTCGAGTTGGGAGATGTTCGAACTCGGTACCACTGAACGGACATTTCAAATTATGACCAAAACTCGTTATACAGCTCCACCCCACCCCCACCTGACTAGCTCAATACTGCCTCCATGCACCACTGTTTACACCCTCTGTGAGCTCTGCATTTCTCCATTATGTCTGGAAACTTTCCAAAGTTTCAAGTGTCAGAAAGTTACTGCATATTATACATATATTTTTTAACATATTACCTTTGCTCACACTCCAACAGCTCATCAGGACCCAAAACCATTCATCTCCATTCACTCCTATTTAACACGCTCACGCATGCTTGCTGGAAGTCCAAGCCCTCGCCCACAAAACTTCCTTTACCACCTCCTTCCACCCCGCCTTCTTTTCCCTACAGATTTATATGCTCTCCAAGTCATTCTACTTCGTTTCATCCTCTCTAAATGACCAAACCACCTCATCAACCTTCTGATTAATACTTTTATTAACTCCACACCACCTCCTAATTTCCACACTATGAATTCTCTGCATAATATTTACACCACACATTGCCTTAAGACATGACATCTCCACTGCCTCCAGCCTCCTCCTGCTGCAGCATTTACAACCCATGCTTCACACCCATGTTGGTACAACTATACTCGATACATTTCCTTCTTTGCCCCATGGATGACGATTTTGTCTCCACAGATACCTCAAAGCACCACTCACCATTTTCCTTCATGAATTCTATGGTTAACCTCATCCTTCATAACCCCATCTGCTGACAAGTCAACGCCTAAATATCTGAACACATCCACTTCTTCCATACTCCCTCCCTTCAATGTAATATCCAATTTTTCTTTATCTAAATCGCTTGATACCCTCATCACCTTTCTCTTATCTATGTTCACTTTCAACTTCTACCTTACACACCTCCCAAACTCATCCACTAACCTTTGCAACTTTTCCTTAAAATCTCCCAAAAAGCACAGTATCATCAGCAAAGAGTAACTGTGTCAACTCCCATTTTGTATTTGATTCATCGTAATTTAACCGTTTCACTGTCGAGAATCCTGCTCACAAACTTGCTCTCTGTGTCAAAGAATTTAAAAAAAAAAAATATGAAATGATAAGATAATCTTTTCCCGATGATAATGACACCAAAATTACGAAAATTTATGGAAAACTTATGGAATTACGCTCTCGCGAATTTAGCGGTCTCGGCGATATACAGTGGTACCTCGACTTACGATATTTTTTCATTCCAGAATGCTGTTCAAGTGCCATTACCAAACGAATTTATCTCCTTAAGAAATGTTGTAAAATAGACTAGTCCTTTTAGACCCCCAAAATTACACTTACAAAAGCATTTAAAAAAATAAACTTACATAAAAGGGTGAGTTTGGGGACCATCGTAAGTCGAGGTACCACTGTATATGCATCGGCAATTTCGCCCACTTTGAGCCCTATTTTCGGCCAATTCCATTGTTCCAGTTGACCAATAGATATTTCACTAAAACTCCATTTGTTCTATCGATTGAGTACAAGAAACCACCCATTTACCGATTTCGACTACCCAATAGTGGTCAGAAATTGGCAATTTGGCCAATTTTACACAAATTTCAAAATAGGGTTCAGAATAAACAATGCAGACATTCCTGGCACTAAAATAACATTTTCTCTGTTCATTAGTCACATCTCCAGGCCCCTCTTATATTACTCTTGCTTTCCATTTTGAATTTTATTCACACAAAAATAGAAGATTTACTTTTATGTAGACTACTACATTATTGTAATAATTGTATAAATAATGTCAACCCATTCGTGACTGCGTATTAGACTGGCCAGTTGGACACGGTAACGTCATTTGTTTACTCTAGAACATCGGCAAAATCGAACATTTCCACTACTTTGAGCTCGATTTCAAGGTACTTTCATCATGAAACCAATCAAAATCATCTCTATTTCTGTAATATATCTTGCATCCTATCATATGAGACCAAGAAAACAAGAATACAACCATAAATACCATTCCAAATACACCTCAAAGTCGGCGTTTTAAACCAAAAACATGGTCAGAGTTTTTTTTTCATTATGCACTGCGTGCTGCAGGATTTTTTTATACTGAGCACACTGACCATGCAGACCCATTGTCTCAATGTAGGTCTACCAGCTTTCACCTGCTAGATTCGAAGCCGCTAGAATTTTGGTGTAAGTGGAACTCCAAGTATCGAACATAATCCGTTCCAGGAGCTTGTTCTAAACTCGAAATGTTCAAAAGTCCAGGGGCTGGAGGAGAGGAGTGGTGTTGGGAGGCAAGAACTTCACTTTTAAAAAATTGAATTTGCACACAGTAGGTTTTCCAAGTTTGGAGGAGGGCGGAGCATTGTCCAGTAAAGGAGGCACTTGGGGTCCAAATCCTTTTTTTTTGTGGGTATTTTTTCACACGGGGAAAACACTTCATGGATCCACTCACTAAAAAGTTGCCTTGTGACCCATGCATTCTGACTACCCTTCCACAAGACACACAATCTATTCTTGACAACATTGTGTTTCTTAACACTCTGGGATTTTCGGGAGTGATACACCAGTAAAGGTTAAATTTTAAAATCCCCACTAGCATTAGCACAAAACATAAGAGTTAGCCTGTCTTTCAAGGCTTGGGGCCCTGGCAGTGCCTTTTCCTCCTGAGTAATGTAGGTCCTGTTGGGATTTTTTTCCAAAACAGGCCTTTTTCCCGTCACAATTGAACATTTTGTTCGGGTTTCAAATTTTTCAGTCTTTATGTAGTCCTGAAACTCTTTATAAATTTTTTCAGCCCACGTTTGTCTGAACTGGACCCCACCATGCCTTACCACATTGTGTATGCCACTACGCTTTTTAAAATCTGTCAAACCAGCCCCCGGGGCCCTTTAAAATCACTAACACTACAATCAGCACTGGTTCCCATTTTCTTTGGAAGATCGGCATGCAACTGTTGCCTTTCACAAATGATTGCTCCCCACACACTATCAAACCCGCTAACTCTTTATCCTTGATCCACACCAGCAACAACTTCTCAACCTGTTCGATTATTTGTGGTCTATTTTTGGCTAGCATATCAACACCTTTTGCAACATCAGCTTCCTTGATTTGTTCCTTCTTTGCCAGGATAGAAGAGATAGTTGACCTGTTTTTGCCATATATCCTGGCAAGCTCAGAAATTCGCACACCACTCTCGTATTTCTGTATAATTTCCTTCTTCATGTCTATGGTGTTTCTCACTTTCTTTACCACAGGGGTACCACTAGGAACTTCTTGGGACCCATAGTAGCTATTTCACAGTCGCACTTAATGAACAAGCTCCAAACACAATTAATTACTTGTGAAATGTTTGGATGAGCGTGCAGGGTAATGTTCACTCAAGGGTAAACAATGCAAGACTGGCTCAGGACGCCTGCGCGGCGAGGCCCGCAAGTGCCTGGACGGACAGGTCTGGTACACACTTGTTCAAAACGGGGACGTGTTCGATAGTCGGGACAAAATTTGTTCGAAAAACGTTCGAAACTCGATTTGTTCGATTGCGGAGGGCGTTCAAACTCGGGGTTCCACTGTATTAATTTGTCACCAACACTGGCTTGTAAGCTGTACATATATGTCACCGACAGTGAAAGAGTGAAAGAGTTAATGGCAGGTATGCCTGCAGTGTTTATTCTGAACTATTTTTAAATTGGGATTTTGTGTAAATTGGCCATATTACCAACTTCAGTCGACAGTTTCTTTTGCACAATTGATAGAACAAAAGGTATACTAGCAAAATAACTAGAAACTGGGTCAAAGTGAGTATTGGAATTGGCAAAAATAACAGGCTAAATTGCACCCAGGTCACAAACTTTGTGTTGTGTAATTTTCCTAAGTTTCCATCAAATTACATTTTTGGTGTCATTACCTTCAGAAAATAAGATTCTCTACCATTTGAGAAGATAAAATAATTATATATATTTTTTTTAAAAATTGCAACAGTGTCAGCATTTTTATTTTTTTGGGGGTTGCAACAGTGAAAGGGGTCCAAAACACTTGTCTCTATTCACTCCTATCTAACATGCTCACACAAGCCTACTGGAATATGAAATTAGAAATTTACACAATGTAGAAAGAGTATTATACAAGACTTTCAGAAAATGTAAATGCTTACCTTCTGGACAGCAAAGGTTGGACAAAATTTCTAAAGCCAGTTGCTGAGCTAGGATAAGATGCTCCAGATCTTGTGGGGTTTTAGAAAATTTAGAGTCTACAATAGCTGTGACACCTGCATAGTGATTCACCAAAGACAAGGTGTCAGTCTCCAGAACTGTTGACAATATCTTCAAGACAAGCTGAAAATTGTTGCCACTGGTTGTACAATAGCTGATATTCAAAAGAAGACCTGCAAAAAATATAAAAATTAAGTTATTACAAACATCAATTTTCTTTTTTTTTTTTTGCTTGAATTCACCATCCTTCATTCAACAGCTGTCTTTTCAGAAGCATGCTGATACAACAATTCAGATTACACATTGTGTGCAACATCCATACCCTCCTCTTAAAACTTTAGTCCAACTAACTGGTTTCCCTGAATCTCTTCATAAAAGTTACTTTGCTTTCTTAATAATTCTATTATTTGTAGTTCAAATTCAGATTTATTTCAGCATGATAAAATTTTTTGCAAAATGGGTGACATGCATGCAAAAAGCCCCTTTAGTATGCAGAACATGTCGGGCAAACTTAAGCTTATCTTAAGACAATAACCAGTTGACTGCTTATATAGATATGGTCTCTGAGTGGTCATAACAATAAATTTAGGAATTACAGGGAACACACGAAAACTAATTAGCGTATTAACCCTTTCGGGTCGGTGCGGTACTAGTACACGTAAATTCTAGCGGCCTCAAATTAGGGAAACGGCTGGTAGGCATACATATGAAGAATTGGTCGTGTGGTCAGGGGTGCAGTATAAAAATCCTGCAGCACACACTGCATAATGAGAAAAAACGCCAAACGTTTTTTTTGGTTTTAAAACAGCGACTTTGCAGTCTATTTTTGTATGGGATTTATTGATGTATCTCTTTTCTTGGTCTCATTTGATAGAATGGAAGATATATTAAGAAATGGGGATGATTTTGATTGGTTTGACAAAGACAAGTACAGTGGTACCTCGATTTACGATGGTCCCCAAACTCACCCTTTTTATGTAAGTTTATTTTAAATGCTTTTGTAAGTGTAATTTTGGGGGTCTAAAAGGGCTAGTCTATTTTACAACATTTCTTAAGGAGATAAATTCGTTTGGTAATGCACTTGAACAGCATTCTGGAATGAAAAAATCGTAAGTCGAGGTACCACTGTACCTGAAATTGAGCTCAAAATAGCAAATGTTCGATTTACGATGTTCAAGAGAAACAAATCACACCATGTGTCCACACATCAACTGGCAGTCTAATATTCTTGCACAAGTGCGCTGATATTATTTATACCATTTTTACAATGATGCAGTTGTTACATAACAGTAAATCTTATTTTTTGTGAGAATAAAAATTCAAAATGGAAAGCAAAAGTAATGTAAGAGGGGCCTGGGGACGTGACTAATGAACGAGAAGATGTTATTTTAGTGCCAGGAATGTCTGCCCTTTTTTATTCTGGACCCTCTATTTGGAATTATCGCTTGAAATTTGTGAATTTGGGCCAAATTTCCATTTTCTGACTACATTTTGGGTAGTTGAAATTGATAAATAAGGGGTTTTTGTACTCAATCGATAGAAGAAATGGAGTTCTAGCAAAAGCTATGATTTTAGTGGACTAGAACATTGGAATTGGCCAAAAATAGGGCTCAAAGTGGGCGAAATCTCGATGCGTAAACATCTTTGAGACCGATAACTTCCGGAGCATAATTCTGTAAGTTTTCATTCAAATTTCATACTTTTGGTGTTTATGATCGGAAAAAGATTCTTTATCATTTCATAAGAAATTATTTTTTTTTTCCCCAAAAAAATTTTTACCCTGAGAACGTGTTTCCGAGAAGGCCTGTCGACCCCCAAAGGGTTAATACTGTCTATGTAACATTTACTGACTATACAGTGGACCTCGAGTTTCATGATTAACCGTTCCAAAAGTCTGCCGAAGGGCAAATTCACGAATGGCAAACCATTTTCCCCATAAGAAAAAATTTAAAACGAATTAATCCATTTCAGACACCCAAAAGTATTAACAAAAATTTTTTTTTAGAGATTAAATACTGTATAGATTTACATACAGAAAACAATGACAAATAAATATAAAGAATTAAAAAAAGGGAAAAATGAACATTTAACATCACACTTACCTTTATTGAAGACTTGTTGGTGTATGGAACACGGGTAGGAGGAGTGACTTGTTTCCTAGTGGCATTAAGACAAAGGAGGGAAGTAACCCCAGAGAGAGCTTTGATACCTGAAGTCCTTATGGGGGGGGATTCCCCTTCTAAAAAATAAATCCTCCCTCTCTCCTCCTCCCTATCTTCCATAAGCCAACAAGAGCCTTCAATAAAGGTATGTAATATTGTTTTTAATTGTTCATTAATCTTTAAAAAATTTTTTTTCTTTGTCAATATTTTTGGGTGTCGGGAACGGATTAATTGTTTTTTACATTAATTCATAGGGGAAATATTATTTCGCTTTTGGCCATTTCGCTATTATTTCTTATGGGAAATATTAATTGGGTTTTCGACATTTCGCATTTAGAACAATTCGGGAACGGTTTAACCCCCTTTTGGGGGGTCCAAGGGGTCTCTCTGAAACCTTTCCCCAGGGTCCACAAATTTTAAAAAAAAACAAAAATTATTTTTTCTTTGGGAATGATGGGAGAATTTTTTTTCCCGATCAAACCCCCACAAAATTATGAAATTTGATGGAAAACTAATGGAATTATGTTTTTGGGGGTTACCGGTAGCCATGACATTTACGCATCGGCGATTTCGCCCATTTTGGGGTTTTTTTTTTCCCACTTTCCCCAATGTTTCAGTCTAAAAATTATGGCTATTTTTTTTAGAACTCCATTTCTTCTATCGATTGAGTACCCCAAACCGCCTATTTACCAATTTCAACTCCCCAAAAATAGTGGTCAGAAATGGAAATTTCCCAAATTTACACAAATTTCAAACGATGCCAATTTCAAAATAGGGTCCATAAATAAACAAGGCAGACATTCCGGCATTAAAATAACATCTTCTCTGTTCATTAGTCACGCCTCCGGGCCCCCTCTTACATTACTTTTGCTTTCCATTTTAAATTTTTTTTTCTCAAAAAAAATAGATTTACTGTTATGTATACAACTGCATCACTGAAAAAATGGTATAAATAATATCAACGCACTTGTACAAGAATATTAGACTCCCAGTTGATGTTTTTGGGACGCATGGTTTTTGTTTAAACCCCGGGGGAACATGGGCTAAAATCAAAACTTTTTTCCCTTTTTTGGCTCGTTTCAAGGTACAGTGGTACCTCGAGTTACGATATTTTTTCGTTCGAGAATGCTGTTAAATGCCATTCCCCAAACGAATTTACCCCCAATAAGGAATAATGTAAAATAGACTAGCCCTTTTTACCCCCCCAAAAATATACTTACAAAAGCTTTTTTAAAAAAATAAATTTCATAAAAAGGCGATTTTGGGGACCATCGTAACTCAGGTCCCACTGTACTTGTCATCGGGGAAACCAGTAAAAAATTATCTCTATTTCTGTAATATATCATCTATTCTAAAAAAATGAGACTAAGAAAACAGAATACAAGCAAAAATCCATACGAAAATAGACTGCAAAGTCGCTTTTTTAAAAAACCAAAACACGGTCATTTTTTTTTTTTTTTCCTCATTATGCACTGGTGTGGTGCAGGAATTTTATACTGCGCACACTGACCGCACAGACCCATTCTATCACATCTGGGCCCAACAGCCGGGTTTCTACTTGATTTGGGGGGCCCTTGGGAATTTAGGAGTACTAGACTAAATAAACATGCGAAAACGACTTGTACCCCAAACCCCCGAAAGGGTTAAGTATGAAAACCGGAGTTCCACTGTACTTCAGGTCAGGATTAATATTAGAATTTATTGTTCTGTAGATGTAGGAGAAAAATGTGGGGGTAAATAAAAAGGGGGGGGCCTTTACTTGAACTATGTGTATAAAGAGTTTTTTACAAACATATTTTATGAAAAAGATGAAAAAAAAGTATACAGGGTTTTGATATATGGCGTAATGAAAGTACAGTGGACCCCGACCTTTAAAATTTTTCATTCCAGAATGCTGTTCAAGTGCCATTACCAAACAAATTTATCTCCATAAGAAATGATTTAAAAAAGATTTGTCCCTTTTTTGGGCCCCAAAATTACACTTACAAAAACATTTAAAAAAACAACTTACATAAAAGGGTGTTTTTTGGGGGCCATCGTAAGCGGGGTACCACTGTAGTTTGTTGGACTTTTATTTAGATAAAAGAGTGATGGGTAGGGCTTGAGGATGTTTATGTTTATAGAGGACCCACAGATACATCAGATCATTTTTTAGTTGTAGCTAATGAGAGTAAAAGATAAAGGGGAAAAGGAGAATGGAATCAATAAGAGAGAGGTAAGGTTTATAAAAATAAAGGAGGCAGTTAGGGTAAGATATGGGGAACTATTTGAAGAAAGATGGGCTAGTGAGAGAAAAGAAATGGGTTGAAGAGGTATGGGATAGGGTTTAACCACCTGAGTAAACAAACACATCATGCATCCAATACATGTCAACTGGTGGGGCTAACATGCATTCACAATGGCACTGATGTTTTTTTTTTTTTTTTTTTTTCAACAAGTCGGCCGTCTCCACCGAGGCAGGGGGACCCAAAAAAAAAAGAAAATCCCCAAAAAAAAAAAAACTTTCATCATCATTCAACACTTTCACCCACCTACATAATCACTGTTTTGCAGAGGAGCTTTAGGGTACTACAGCCGAGAAAAATCCCTCCCAGCTGTCACTATCTCAGACCCTCCTTTAAAGTGCAGGCATTGTACTTCCCATTTCCAGGACTCAAGTCCAACTAAATCAATTTAAATGGTTTCCCCGAATCCCTTCACAAAAATGTTACCCTGCTCACTCCAACAGATCGCCCTGTCCCAAAAACCCTTTGTCTCCATTCACTCCTATCTAACACCCCAACATTCTTGCTGGGAAATCCAAGCCCTCGCCCACAAAACCTCCTTTTTTCCCTTCCCTCCAACCTTTCTAGGCGACCCCCCACCCCGCCCCTTCCCCTTTCCCCACAGATTTATACGCTCTCCAAGTCATTTTTACTTTTATCCATTCTCCTAAATGACCAAACCACCTTTTAACAACCCCTCTTCAGCCCCTGACAAATACTTTTTTGTAACTCCACACCTTCTCCTAATTTCCAATTCCCAATTTTCTGCATAATATTTACACCACACATTGCCCTTTGACAGGACATCTCCACTGCCTCCAGCCTCCTCCTCGCTGCAGCATTTGCAACCCATGCTTCACACCCTATAAGAGTGTTGGGACCCCCAATATTTTGACATTCCCTTTTTTGCCTCCATGGATAACGTTTTTTTCTCCACAGATACCTCAATGCACCACTCACCTTTTTTCCCTTTATCAATTCTATGGTTAACCTCATCCTTCATAAAAACCCCTCTGCTGACACATCAACTCCCAAATATCTGAAAACATTTTCTTCTTCCATAATCCCCTCTCCAATGTGATATCCAATTTTTTTTTTATTTAAATCGCTTGATACCCTCATCACCTTACTTCCCTTTTCTATGTTCACTTTTAACTTTCTACCTTACACACTCTCCCAAACTCGGCCCCCTAACCTTTTCAACTTTTTCTTTAGAATCTCCCATAAGCACAGGGATCATCAGCAAAAAATAACTGTGTCAACTCCCATTTTGCATTTAATTTCCCAAAATTTAAACCCACCCCCCTCCCCAACACCCTAGCATTTACTTTTTTTCAACCCCATCTATAAATATATTAAACAACCATGGTTATTTATACTATTATTACAATATTTTAAACAATAAATCTTCTAGTTTTTTGTGTGAATAAAAATTCAAAAAGGAATTTTGTAAAGTTTGGGGAAAGTAACTAATGTACAGAGGAAATGTTATTTTAGTGCTAGGAATGCCTGCATTGTTATTGTGGACCATATTTTTTAAATTTTTGTGAAACTGGACAAATTACAAATTTCTGGGTCACTTTACTGGGTAGTTGAAGTAGTTGATTGGGCGGTTTCTTGTGGTCAGTTGCTAAAATAGAAGGAAAACTTTCAAAATAGCTAAGAATTTGATTGACTGGAACAATGTAATTAGCCTAAAATAGGACTCAAAGTCCTAGGTAGTAGGTTGGTAGACAGCAACCGCCCAGGGAGGTACTACCGTCCTGCCAAGTGAGTGTAAACGAAAGCCTGTAATTCTTTTACATGATGGTAGGATTGCTGGTGTCTTTTTCTGTCTCATAAACATGCAAGATTTGGGTACATCTTGCTACTTCTACTTACACTTAGGTCAACTACACTTCATGTACAAGCATATATATACACACCCCCCTCGGGGTTTTTCTTCTATTTTCTTACTAGTTATTGTTCTTATTTCCTCTTATCTCCATGGGGAAGTGGAACAGAATTCTTCCTCCGTAAGCATGCGTGTCAAGAGGCGATTAAATGCCGGGAGCAAGGGGCTAGTAACTTCCTTCTGTGTATATTTAATTGTAAAAGGAGAAACTTTGTTTTTTCCTTTTGGGCCACCCCCCTTAGTGGAGACGGCCGACGTGTTGAAAGAAAGAAGAAGAAAAGGAGAAACTTCTTTTCCTTTTGGGCCACCCGCCGGTGGGAGACGGTCGACGTGTTGAAAGAAAGAAAGGACTCAAAGTGGATAAAATCGCTGTGTAAATATTGCTGACGCTGCAAAATTTGTGATAGCGTAATTTCAAAAAGTTTCCTCAAATTTCGTATTTTTGTTTTATTACCTTCAGAAAAGATTCTCCACCATTTCATAAGAAATTTTTTTTTTTTTTTTTTAAATTTTTGGACTGTGGACAAGTCTCAGACCAGGTAACGGGGGGTCGGGACCCTCAAAGGGTTAAGTTTAGCTATTTATACAGGAGAAGGGTCACTAGGACCTTGCTCCCAGAATTTTAGACACCTCTTATGACACGTGGCTTACAGAGGAAGAATTCTCTTCCACTTCCCCATGGAGATAAGAGGAAATAAAGAACAAGAACTATTAAGAAAATAGAAAAAAACCCAGATGGTTGTGTAAATATATATGTGTGCACATGCATGTGTAGTGGGGACCTAAGTGTAAGTAGAAGTAAAGATACAGTGGACCCCGGTTTACGTACTCTCCAAACTCAAACAATTATGTAAGTGTATTTTTGTAAGTGCTTGTGTAAGTGCTTTGGGGGTCAAAAAGGACTAATCTAATTTACATTTTTCTTATGAGAACAAATTTGTTTGGTAACGGCACTCGAACAGCATTCTGGTTTGAATTATGCCGTTAACCGGGGGTCCACTGTATACCTGTTATCTTACGTGCTTATGAGACAGAAAAATAGACACCATTTTTATTTTACATACATGTACAGTGGACCCGGATTACGATAGCTGGATTATGCTAAATTCGGTTAGCGATACTTTTTTCCATAAAAATATTGGTTCAGTATACGATGATCCTCGGAAAAAAGCCATTCGTCCTGGCGCGTCACATGGCCCGGGGATGGCCCAACCTCCATCCAGAGTCATTGTGCCATTGTTTACCAGCGGTGACAGCCCCCCACGCATTCATCCCATACATTTTGTCATTATTCCATTGTTTTTAGTGCTTGCAACTGCTAAATAAGCCACCATGGGCCCAAAGAAAGTTCTAGTGCCAGCCCTTTGGTAAAGGGCTGAGAGGAGAACATGTCTTCTTAAGTGATTCAGTGATTCTACGATATGCTATGATACTAAAACAGCAGGAGTTGATAAAGGCTATAGTGCCAGACAGCGATAAAGTGTAGCACTAACAGTGTAGAAAATAAGTTAAGCCATTAAGTAATGAATAATGAATGAATGAATGAGAAAGAAAAATTACGACAAGAAACTTAACTCCTCCATTATTGTTTGGGGTATGGGCGATTACAACACTGCCGTCAGCTGCTGCTGCCCATCACCACCACTATATACGGCTTATGATCAGGGGCCCCTTTATACACCAACAACAAACAACACAACATCAGTCCTCACATTTGTAATGATATATTTTATTCATTCTAGAGTATATGTTATGTTTCTATGTTATTCTATTGTTTATTATGTCATATTAGATGAATTGCGAGGGGCTTGGACTTCCAGCAAGCATGTGTGAGCGTGTTAGATAGGAGTGAATGGAGACGAATATTTTTTGGGACCGGACGAGCTGTTGGAGTGTGAGCAGGGTAACATTTTGTGAAGGGATTCAGGGAACCAGTTAATTGATTTAGTTGGACTTGAGTCCTGGAAATGGAAGTACAATGCCTGCACTTTAAAGGAGGAGTCTGGGATAGTGACAGCTGGGAGGGACTTATTCTCAGCTGTTGTATCTAGCGCCTCTGCAAAGACAGTGATTATGTATGAGTGTGGTGAAAATGTTGAATGATGATGAAAGTATTTTCTTTTTGGGATTTTCTTTTGGGTCACCCTGCCTCAGTGGGAGCGGCCGACTTGTTGAAAAAAAAAAAAAATGAATTGTGACAGATAAAAAAGCCGTAGAGTTTATATTAGTGTCATAATGAAGGACTATCTTGTCCTGTCCTTAAACACACCCTTAGCCAAACACATTTCCAAACATATGCCAGAAACAACTATCTGGAACACTTTTGAGCGACAGGGTCCAGTGACTCAAGCTGGTCGTAGTGCCATTAAAAAACAAAGAAGTGAAGTCCCCGGAAAAGAACTTGGTACCTGAAGTCTTAATGAAGAGGATTCCCCTTCCAAACACTAGCAATCCTCCTTCCTCTCCCTCCTTCCGTCTTCCACACATCAACAACTCTTCAATAAAGTTAATGTCAAGTTATTACTGTTTTATGTACTTTATATCTCATTCTTTTCTGTGTAATTTAATGTGGAAACAATATTTATTTTAATACTTTTGGGTGTCTGAAATGGATTAATTGAATTTCCATTATTTCTTATGGGGAAAATAGATTGGGTTAAGTTATTTTCGGTTTGTTAAGCCCTCTGGACGGATTAATAGCGTAATCCCGGGGCCCCCTGTATATCATTAATGTCTTTGTATACATATACTAATAATGTTTATATTATGATCTCTTAGTGTTATATTAGGTTTTATTTTGCAAATGCTCTGCAAAACCCGGGGACTTTCCATAATATTAAATATCACCCAATTTTTTTAAAACAACTATGCATTGTGGAAAAAAATTACTGTTTTAAAAAATAATAAAAAAACTTCACACTTAAGAAACCAGACAACAAGAAAGGCAGACAAATGAAAAGAACATAAAACAAGAAAAAGTTAAAAGGACCACATTTTAACAAAAGGGTCATAGTGAAAATAACGTCCCTGCTATGTAGGGGAAAAACGCAAATCAACAGCAGGTCAGCGGGGAGGGACAAAAAAAGTCCCAAAGGGAGCGCGGATGGGAGAAGTACAGAGGCAAAGGGGTTTTCTCTGATACACACAGAAGGCATTAGTCCCAGAGAAAAGTTGACCCGAAGGGCTCATGGAAGAAAAACAAAACTAGACCTTTCTGGTTAAAACACTCAGACCTTTTCCTGCATTCACAAATTAAAAAATTTTTAAGTTAGCCACTTGCATATAGTATATCTCTTTTTCCCAAAAAAAAATAAAAAAATAAATTAGAGCATAAAAAACCCTATTTCCACAGCTCACACTAAATAAAATTACACTTTTTATTTAGTATTCCATTACCACTAGCAATATATCTTTTTTTGGGGAACAAAATATACAACTTGATCAAAGTATAAAATACATTAAATGGCATAAGTTTGGGGATGGAAACTTTTAAAAAGGGTTTCCCACATGTTTTCTTCGAATTTAAGTTTGGGGAGATAAGACTGGTCATTAAAAAAAAGACATGCACAATGATGTGGCCCATCTTCATATCTTTGGCAGTATGAAAGGGGGGTACCTTCCCACGGTTTGGAGAATGCCCCCGGCACTGTAGGGGGAACAGGGGGCAGGTGTAGGGTGCTGGAAACATGCCCCCCGTTTCTACATGTTGGGGGTTGATTTTGGGCCCTTTTGCGGAGCTGGGGTGCTACCAACCAACCAAGTAGTAATATTATGGAAAGCCTATTGTTATGCAGATCATCTCAGATTTCAGGCAGACTAAAAAAAAGAACATAGTTTTTTGATTGCTCTTTCAAAGCAATTTGGGCAAATTTTTTTTATGAGTATGAAAAATAAATTGTATATACAGTAGACCATCAATTAATGGATCTTCTATAACATTTTTTAGTATGACTATTGCAAAATTGCTGCCCTTTTATCATCACTGTGAAATTCATCTGATGGTGCACCTTTAGGGAAAAAAAAGCAAAAAGCCTGTACAAGAAGGCTGTAGCCACTAATTTCACTAAAAATACACATTGCTATGTCACTTAGTCATTCACCTGTGCATTTAACAAATGTTGAATGTGTTAGTGAGTGATATTTAAATTAAAGCAAAAGTAAACAAAAGTGAAGGGATAATCTTGTGGGACCACCATGATAAATGTGTTTGGAATTTGAGGGCCACCGGATAAATATTTATAAAATTTTTTATCCCCCAGGAGTCTCAGGAAACCAACAAAAGTTATTAAATTAGTTTATTTTAAAACAATACATGTGGGGTTTTCATATTTTGTGATGTAGTGTACATGGGAGACAGTGAAAGGGTTAAAAAAAAAATTTATGGTGATCATTCTTATCATCCATGTGTGAGGAGTTTATGTGCATGCATCAGTAGGGACTTATATAGCAGGTTAGGTTCCAGGGCTG
>WNWK01042761.1:0-15834 GCA_009830355.1 Cherax destructor | reverse complement strand
GGGCTTGGATTTCCAGCAAGCAGTGTGTGCGTATTTGATAGGAGTGAATGGAGACAAATGGTTTTAATACTTGGCGTGCTGTTGGAGTGTGAGCAGAGTAATATGTATGAAGGGATTCAGGAAACGGCAGGCCGGACTTGAGTCCTGGAGATGGGAAGTACAGTGTCTGCACTCTGAAGGATGGTGTTAATGTTGGAGTTTTATAACTGTAGTGTAAAGCACCCCTCTGGCAAGACAGTGATGGAGTGAATGATGACGAAAGTTTTCTTTTGGGCCACCCTTGCCTTGGTGGGAATCGCCCGATTGTTAATAAAAAATAATAATAATAATAGGAATAATAAGAATAATGAAAATAATAATAAGAATAAGAATAATAAGTTCCCTTGAAGCTTGATGTAAAACAAATCAGTCCACTGCTGACAGTGATAAGATAAGATAAGGTGACATTTGATGAGTGTAGGCGAGGTGCAGTGATAAGATAAGGGTGACATTTGATGATCATGCCCTCTGTTTTCACTGTTACACAACCATATCTGTCTGTCAAACTCTGTCTATATGTGTCTTTCAAGCTCTCAGTCTATCTGTCTGTTTTCCAAGCTCTCTATCTGTCTCTCAAGCTCTCTGTCTATCTGTCTATATGTCAAGCTTCCTGTCTGTCAAGCTCTTTATCTGTCAGGCTCTCTGTCTATCTGTCTGTCCATCTAGCAACTAGCTCTCCGTCTCAGAAAATCCACTCCTGAACCAACACGTCTGGTTCCTGAACAAGTGTAAATACGTATTTGCAAGTCATATTTACACATTATCTCTACAAGCACTTTGTCTGGATTTTTGGGTTATCCTATTAAATTTACACTATGTATTTGTGTACCTGGGAGACAGAGATAGACAGAGTCAGATAGAGATAGAGATAGACAGAGACAGATAGATAGGCATAAGTTGCAAGACATTCTAAAGGATGTTGCACAAATGTTGCACATGGGTTATTATCAAGGTTTTGATATTTCCTCGACCATTTATGGCCATATCCACCTCAGAGCCACTAAACTCGGGGTCAACATCACTTTCCACTTAAAATGGGAGAGTTAATACTACATGACATCAGTGAATCCCATGTGTTTGCCAGGCTGTTTGCTCTAGCTGGCGCTTAATTGAATTGGTGCCCACAACGTAGTAAGTGGTCCCAGATTTTTAATGCAGCACACACTAAGGGCTAAGACCCATTCTATGCTGACCAGGCATCTCAGGCCAATCGTGCCAAATTTGGAGGCAGGAAAAATAAAACGTAAATATACGTTTGGGGCAGTAAGGGTACAAACGTATATATCGTGTGGACCGTTAACGGGTTAAAGAGGGTTTGGGATATTGGCTGTTTGGAGGGACATCTGAAATGTCGATCCCATGCCTCGGCAAGACAGTGATAGTGAATAATGGTGAAAGCGTTTCTTTTCGGGGTCATCCTACCTCAGTGGAAGATGACCAGCATGTTGAAAAAAAGTGTAGTAAGCTCATATTTTCTTAGTTAACAAAACAAGAAAAAAAAAAAAGGGAAATTTGATAGAGAATATTATTGTGCTGGTTCCCATCACAAGTTATAACTGTGCTGGTCCCATCAAGTTATAACTTGGGTTAGTTCCCATCACAAGTTATAACTTGTGCTGGTTCCATCACAGTTATAACTTGGGCTAGTTCCCATCACAAGTTATAACTTTGCCTAGTTCCCATCACAAGTTATAACTTGGGCTAGTTCCCATCACAGTTATAACTTGTGCTGGTGTTCCCATCACAAGTTATAACTTGGCTAGTTCCTATCACAAGTTATAACTTGTGCTGGTAGTCCCATCACAAGTTATAACTTGTGCTGGTGTTCCCATCACAAGTTATAACTTAGGCTAGTTCTCATCACAAGTTATAACTTGTGCTGGTGTTCCTATCACAAGTTATAACTTGGGCTGGTGTTCCCATCACAAGTTATTATAATTTGTCCTGGTGTTCATCACAAGTTATAACTTGTGCTGGTGTTCCCATCATAAGTTATAACTTTGGCTGTTTCCATCACAAGTTATAACTGGCTGAATTCCCAACACAAGTTATAACTTGTGCTGGTTCCCATCACAAGTTCTAACTTGGGCTGGTTCCCATCACAACTTATAACTTGGGCGGGTTCCCTGGAGTTTACCTGGAGAGAGTTCCAGGGGTCAACGCCCCTGCGGCCTGGTCTGTGACCAGGCCTCATCCTGGATCAAAGCCTGATCAACCAGGCTGTTACTGCTGGCCGCACGCAGTCCAACGTACGAACCACAGCCCGGCTGGTCAGGTACCGACTTTAGGTGCCTGTCCAGTGCCTGCTTGAAGACAGCCAGGGGTTTGTTGGTAATCCCCCTGATGTATGCTGGGAGGCAGTTGAACAGTCTTGGGCCCCAGACACTTATTGTGTTGTCTCTCAACGTACTAGTGGCACCCCTGCTTTTCATTGGGGGTATGTTACATCGCCTGCCGAGTCTTTTGCTTTCGTAGGGAGTGACTCGTGTGCAAGTTTGGTACTAATCCCTCTATAATTTTCCAAGTGTATATAATAATGTATCTCTCCCGCCTGCATTCTAGGGAGTACAGGTTTAGGAACTTCAAGCGTTCCCATTAATTGATTTGGTTTATCGCAGTTATGCGTGCCGTGAAGGTTCTCTGCACATTTTCTAGGTCAATTTCACCTGCCTTGAAAGGTGCAGTTAGTGTGCAGCAATATTCCAGCCTAGATAGAACAAGCGACCTGAAAAGTGTCAACATGGGCTTGGCATCCCTGGTTTTGAAGGTTCTCATTATCCATCCTGTCATTTTTCTAGCAGATGCAATTGCTATGGTGTTATGGTCCTTGAAGGTGAGATCCTCTGACATGATCACTCCCAGGTCTTCGACATTAGTTTTTCGCTCTATTGTGTGGTTGGAATTTGTTTTGTACTCCGATGAGATTTTAATTTCCTCATGTTTTCCATATCTGAGTAATTGAAATTTCTCATCATTGAACTTCATATTGTTTTCTGCAGCCCATTTAAAGATTTGTTTGATGTCTGCTTGGAGTCTTGCAGTGTCTTCAACGGTGGACACTCTCATGCAGATTCGGGTGTCATCTGCAAAGGAAGACACTGCACTGTGGCTTATAGCCCTGTCTATGTCCGATATGAGGATGAGGAACAGTATGGGAGCAAGTACTGTGCCTTGTGGAACAGAGCTTTTCACTGTAGCCTCCTCAGACTATACTCTGTTGACTACTGCTATTTGTGTTCTACTTGTTAGGAAATTATAGATCCATCTACCAATTTTTCCTGTTATTCCTTTATCACACATTTTGTGTGCTATTACACCATGGTCACACTTTTCAAAGGCTTTTGCAAAGTCTGTGTATATAACATCTGCATTCTGTTTGTCTTCTAGAGCATCCAGGACCTTGTCGTAGTGGTCCAGTAGTTGGGACAGACAGGAGCGACCTGCTCTAAACCCATGCTGCCCTGGATTGTGTAATTGATGGGTATCAAGATGAGTGGCGATCTTGCTTCTGAGAACCCTTTCAAAGATTTTTATGATATGGGACGTTAGCACTATTGGTCTGTAGTTCTTTGCTATTGCTTTACTTTCCCCTTTGTGGAGTGGGGATATGTCTGTGGTTTTTAGTAAGTGCGGGACGACCCCAGTGTCCATGTTCCCCCTCTATAGGATGTTAAAAGCACGTGATAGGGGCTTCTTGCAGTTCTTTATGAACACAGAGTTCCACGAGTCTGGGCCTGGAGCGGAGTGCATGGGCATGTCATTTATTGCCTTTTCGAAGTCATTTGGCATCAGAGTAATGTCAGATAGGCTTGCGTCTACCAAGTTCTGTGACACACTCATAAAAAATTCATTTAGGTCTTCGACTTTCAGTCTGGTTAGCGGCTCACTAAATTCTGAGTCATACTGGGACTTTAGTAACTCACTCATTCCCATGCTGTCATCTGTGTAGGACCCACCCCGTTTAAGTAGGGGCCCAATACTGGATGTTGTTCTCGACTTTGATTTGGCATAAGAAAAGAAATACTTTAGGTTTCTTTCAATTTCATTTATGGCTTTTAGTTCTTCCCGCATTTCTTGATTCCTGTAAGATTCCTTTAGTTTTAATTCGATGTTTGCTATTTCTCTGACCAGTGTCTCCCTACATATTTCAGATATATTGGCCTCTTGTAGCCGCTCCGTTATTTTTTGCCTTCGCCTGTATAGGGAGCGCCTCTCTCTTTCTAGTTTACATCTTCTCCTTTTCCTTAAGGGAATTTGCCTTGAGCAAACCTCAAGTGCCACAGAGTTAATTTGTTCTAGACATAGGTTGGGATCCGTGATGCTTAGGCTATCTTCCCAGTTTATATCATTTAGGACTTGGTTTACTTGGTCCCTCCTTATGTTTCTGTTATTGAAGTTGAATTTGGAGAAGGCTCCCTCATGACTGATCACATTTTGTCGATCTGGGGCTCCCTGCATACATGTCTGGACCTCTATTATGTTGTGATCTGAGTATATTGTTTTTGATATGATAACATTTCATATCAGATCATCATTGTTGGTGAAGATGAGGTCCAGCATATTCTCTAATCTTGTAGGCTCTACTATTTGCTGGTTTAAGGTGAATTTGGTGCAGAGATTTAAAAGTTCTTGTGTGTGCGAGTTTTCATCTGAGCTGCCTCCTGGTATTATCTCTGCTACCACATTGTTTGCAATATTTCTCCATTTTAGGTGCATTAGGGGCAGCTCAACCACTCAGGATCAACTTCTTTATTTGTTAACCGATTGCGCTCATTTTTGGTGTACTATTAGAACAAACAAACAAACAAATTTTATTTCATTGCAGATTACATGGGTATCGGTAGTTACAATGTAAATTGAGTGCAAGGAGAGCCACTGTCATGCCATGGCATTAGGGGCAGCTTATTCTAGTCCTTAAAAACTATGTACTTAATATTAGAGAAATTTATTGAGTTTATTCTAGTTAAAAATTATTTTCAAAATTACAATATGATGAAATTTTACTGTTTAAATTATTATATAATGATATTAGATATTAGATTGTTACAGGTGTTAAGATTCTTGAATGATAATATGGAATTGAGATTATCTTAAGGAAAATAACATTGCGCATTTTTGACATTAACTTATAATATGAGTAGGGGTAACATAATAGTAACATATTATTAAAATTGAGATTATCGTATAGGAAAGTAACAATGAGCATTTTTCAAAGTAGTTTATAGTATGATCATTTAGTTTTGGGTGAGTAGGTGGTTTTGAGTTGAGTCTTAAATTGATTTTCAGACAAGATTATCTTAATATTTACTGGTAATGAATTCCAGATTCTGGGGCCCTTTATGTGCATTAGAATTTTTACATAGGTTGATATGAACACGGGTATATCAAAAGTGATCTATGTCTTGTGTTGTGGTCATGGGTCCTATTAAAGTTGGTGAGGAGAGTTTTGAGCAGAGGGTTTATATTAGAGTGTAAAGTTTTATATATGTAGTAGGAACAAGAGTAAGTATGAATGTTCTTTACGGTGAGTAGTTTGAGACGTATGAATATTGGTGGAGTATGCTGTCTAGAGTGGGAATTTGTTATCATTCTGACTGCGGCCTTTTGTTGTGTTATGAGTGGTCTAAAGGGATTTAACGTTGTTGATCCCCATGCACAGATTCCATAGGTGAGATACGGGTAGATAAGTGAATGATATAGTGCAAGGAGAGCTGATTGAGGTACATAATAGCGTATCTTTGATAATATGCCTACTGTCTTCGAGATTTTCTTGGAAATTTGTTGTATATGTGTTTGGAATTTAAGGCTACTGTCAAGGTGGATTCCTAGGAATTTTCCCTCTGTGAGTCTTGTGATGGGTGTACCATTGAGTGTTATGTTAAGTGGAACATTTGTGGCTTTGCTTCCAAACTGTATGAAGTAGGTCTTGTCAGTATTGAGAGTAAGCTTGTTAGTCGTCATCCATGTTTATATTTTCTGTAATTCGGCATTAACAGTGTTGGCCAGTATAACTGGATTTGGGTGAGGAAGACATATGTTGGTCATCTGCAAATAAAATGGGTTTGAGTAGTTGTGATGCATTCGGTAGGTCATTTATGTAAATGAGGAATAGGAGTGGCCCCAGGACACTTCCTTGAGGGAGTCCGACTGTAATTTGTTGTGGAAGAGTTCGCTCCATTTGTGTACACGTATTGGCTTCTGTTGGTGAGGTATGACTTTAGGTAGTTGAGTGGTGCCCTATACCGTAGTGTGCTAATTTTGTGAGCAATAAATCATGGGCGACTGTATCAAAGCTTTGCGTGAGATCAATGAAGATTCCCAGTGGGACTTCTTTTTCTCAAGTGCTGTATATATTAACTCTAACATGTGCGTAATAGCATCGTTTGTGCTCTTGTTTGTCCTGAATCCAAATTGACAGGGGTTGAGTACATTGTGTGAGACGAGGTAGGAATAGATTTGTCTATGAATTAATTTTTCGAAGATTTTAGAAAGCAATGGTAAATTAGAAATTGGTCTATAATTATTCAGGTCTGTTTGATCACCTCCTTTGTGGATCGGGTGACCCTAGCTATTTTGAGAATTGATGGAAAGGTAGAGGCTTCAATGGATTTATTGAATAGTGTTGCTATATTGGTGACAGTACCTGTGAAGCTTTTTGTACATAAAAGTTGGTAAGGGTGTTTATGTCTCCTGCCTTGTTCTAAGGGTGTTGATTTTGGGAGAGATATATGGGAGGTCAAAGATACTCCTGTTGGATGGTTAGGGATATTTACAGAAAAGGGGGGTCCAGCCACACCGTCTGTCCGCCTAGGTCTAACGCTAGGAGGCAGTCCCCCATGTAAGGCTGTGCACATGCGCTGAGCCCTGACGTCGCGGGTACCCGTGACGCCACACGCAAAGGGACCAGTTGTATAAGTGGGAACAGTGTACATATGATACTGATACGACACTACCATCCTGCCCGGGAGGTCCCACCATCCTGCCCAGGGAGGTCTACCATCCTCCCCGGGGGAGTACTCCCATCCTGCCCGGGAGGTACTACCATCCTGCCCGGGAGGTACTCCCATCCTGCCCGGGAGGTACTCCCATCCTGCCGGGAGGTACACCATCCCCCCGGGGGGGTACTACCATCCTCCCCGGGGAGGATCACATCTGCCCGGGAGGTACTACCATCCTGCCCGGGAGGTACTACCATCCTGCCGGGAGGTACACCATCCTGCCTGGGAGGCACTACCACCCTTTGCCCGGGAGGCCTACCATCCTGCCAGGAGGTACTACCATCCCCAGGAGGTACACCTGCAGCGCCTGTATAACTCCTGTGGGCGCCCATTTGATTAACAATCAGGAGGTACTACCATCCTCTCAGGGAGGTACTACCATCCTGCCAGGGAGGAAATTACCATCCACCCAAAGGGGGAGGTACTACCATCCGGGCCAGGGAGGCACTACCATCCTGCCGGGGGAGGCCACCATTCCGCCGGGGGAGGTATTACCATTTTTGCCAGGAGGACACCATCCTGCCGGGGGAGGTACTACCACCCCCCTGCCCGGGAGGTACTACCATCTGCCAGGGGAGGAGTACCATCCTGCCAGGGGAGGAGTACCATCCTGCCAGGGGAGGTAGTACCACCCCGCCAGGAGGTACTACCATCCTGCCAGGGGAGGCCCAACCATCCTGCCAGGGGAGGTACTACCATCCTGCCAGGAGGTACTACCACCCCGCCAATGGAGGTACTACCATCCTGCCGGGGGAGGTACTACCATCCGCCAGGGAGGAGTACCATCCTGCCGGGAAGGGGTCTACCATCCTGCCAGGAGGTACTACCATCCTGCCAGGGAGGTACTACCATCCTGCCAGGGAGGTACTACCATCCTCCCCGGGGGGAGGCACACCATCCTGCCCGGGGAGGTACTACCATCCTGCCAGGGAGGACCCCCATCCTGCCAGGAGGTACTACCATCCTGCCAGGGAGGTACTCCCTATCCTGCCAGGGAGGTACTACCATCCTGCCAATGGAGGTACTCCCATCCTGCCGGGGAGGTACACATCCTGCCGGGGGAGGTCACCATCCTGCCAGGAGGTACTACCATCCTGCCAGGGAGGTACTCTACATCCGGCCAGGAGGTACCCCCATCCTGCCGGGGAGGATTTTAACATCCTGCCAAATGCATGTGAAATAAACCCATAATTGTTTTACACAATGGTAGGATTGCTGGTGTCTTTTCTCTCTGTTTCATAAACACACAAGAAAACAGGTACATCTTGTTACTTTTACATACAATTAAGGTCACAATATACATTCATGTACACATTTATGTTTATACACACACAAATCTGACTTTTATTTTATTTTCCTAATAGTTCTTGTTCTTATTTATATTTATTTTTTTTCATCTCTGGGAAGTAGCTGTATAACCCTGTGGTTTAGCGCTTCTATTTGATTATACACAATAATAATCTGGGAAGTATAAAAGAATCTTTCCTCTGTAAGTCACGCATGTCGTAAGATGCAATTAAAGTGCAAGCATTCAAGCTAATAACTCCTGTATGAATTACTAAAATAATAAGAAAACTTTATAAAAATGGGATGTTTAAATATGTGTGGATGTAGTGCAGATCATAAAGTGATGATTGCCATGTTATGAATGAAAAAGGTGGATGTCCTTCCTCTACAAAACAAAGCTGAAAGAGGTAGGGAGTTTCAGTGGAAGAAATAAATGGGATTAGGTCAGGAGTATCAGAGAGAGCTAAAGCTAAGGAATGTATCAATAATGTTGAAGGATGGTTATGGAAGGAAAGTGGGAATATAATGTATAAATTCAAGGATTATGTACATTAAAATAAGGATCAGATGCGAGAAGTGTGTAATAATAAGTGTTTATACACCTGGAGAGGAAAGAGAGATTTGGGGAGATGTTAAGAGTGTTTAGGGAGTTTTGAACCAAGTGAAAGTATTTGTGTAGGGGATTTGATTAAAAAGTGGGAGAGACATTATAGAGGTGTGTTAGGTAAGTTTGGGTACCAGGGAATATGATAAGGTTGTGGCCTTTTGATTGAACTTTGTATAAAAAGAGGTTTGGGATAGGTAATACATATTTTAAGAGATATGATATAGGGCATAATGACAGTAGTTTGTTTGACTATGTATTGGTGGATAAAGGTGATGGGTAGACTTAAGGATGTGCATGTGTATAGAGGGGCAACAGATATATCAGATAATTTTTAGTCATAGCTACAATGAGATAAAAGGTAGAGCCAGCCCTATGGTAAAGAAGGTAAGAAACACGACAGAATTCAAGAAATTTTAGACAAACGAGAGCAGGTAAGTTTAGCGAGCTTGCCAGGGATGTATGGGAAGTCGAAATCAACAATCTGTTCCACCCTGGCAAAGAAAGTAGTAAATGTGCTAACGAAAGGGGTAAATGTGCTAACGAAACTGAGATCACAAACAATTGAAGATGTGGATCACGATAAACAGTTAGCAGGAGATAGTGCTGTGGAGTCGATCATTTGCGAAAAGGCAAGGCAGTTGCAAGCCGATCTCGTAAAGAAAATGCCTGGAACGAGTGCTGCTGTTAGAATTTAGCCAGCAAAGGCTGGTTCAACAGATTCAAGAAGCGTAGTGGCGCAACAGTGTTGTGGCATGGTGAGGCCAAAAGTTTGACAAACGTGCGGCCGAGGAATTGTGATGAATTAAGGAGTACGTAGAGGCTGAAGGATTCCTCCACCAAAGTGTTCAATTGTGACGAAACAGCCTCTTTTAGAATAAAATGTTTTAGTTCTATTTGATTATAATAATAATAATAATAATTTAATAAATGCAAAGAGGACTATTACAACCTCAGGTTCTCAAGGCCTGTCATCCTGAGTGTAAAAGGGAGCTTGGAGCAAAGAAACACCGTAGAAAAGCTTTTGAATTGTATTTTCCTTCAAGTATTTATATATCTGAATTGTATTTTCCTTCACCAAATATTTATATACTATAAGGCTTTATAACATGTACACCTCTTCAAGGGGGTCCTTGCTGTGGTGAAGAGGCTCTGGTCTGAGGAATTGGACCTTGGTCTTCTTCTCAGACCGAACCTAATACCCACCAATCCCCTCTCCCTTTTCCCATTTTCCCATACTCGTCTTTTTTCCCTTTTCTCCTCTTCCTCCTCATCCCTCCCTTATTTCCTTCCCATTTTTACCCTGGGAGCTTCCTCCACAGGCATTCTAGTTCCTAGGTAGGAAGGGTATCGTGGTCCATCCCATTCTGAGGTCCTTGGCGGTGGTGTAGTTGTGGAATCTGATCGCTCTGGGATGTCCTGATCCTCTCCGGTCTCCCGTTAGGGTTGCTTGGGTATCTTTCGGGCGATAGGTGACTCTGGAGGCCACCTTTCGGATTCCGGGGGTGGTGGCCGAAGGCGGTATGTTTTGGCGGATATCCGGCCGCTTCTTTGTCCGCCAAGGTGGCCTGGTGGATGTGAGGTTGCTATCCCGGATTGCTGGTTTACTGGCATGAAGGGTAGGGTATTGCACGGGTTCCATGCAGCATCTGCACTACTTGCAGTGTTGAGGTCCTCTTGGGCGCGGATGGGGATTTACGCCCCTTTCATTCCTCCTAGGAGCTATTCCTCCACGTTTCCCGCTTTTTTTTATTCTTTTTTATTTTTATTTTCTTTTCTTTTTTTTTCTTAAAAATAAAAAGAAAGAAGTAACCTAACCATGGCTGACCCAATCCATGAACCCAATACCCCCGGGCCCCTTCCTGATACCGCACCTAGTTCTGACCCTACCTTGTTACTGGACAACTCTTCGGACAACTCTAATACCCCTGTACCTCTTGCTGGTGACGGTTCGTCACCTGCTTCAGATACCGGGGTTCCGACCGGCCCTTTTGACATATCTGACCTTCGCTCTTCTCTGACCTTGATTCCGGCTTCTCCCTCGACGGACAGCAATTTTCGAATCGCTCACCCATCTCCCATCGAACCACCCCCGGTCCCACACCCAAACGACCAAGACCCTTACATGATGATTCGACTCTTCCTTCTCGTTCATCTCAGAACGACTAGCACGTCGCGCACTCCCCTTAGATACTTTGTTTCACACTACTCAATAGACAAAGTATTTTACTCAGACCGACTACTCCAACTACCTATCTTTCCGATCATAGTATTGGTAAAGCTCTCCTACGCCATGTAGGCAAAGATATCTCTTTTCACGCTCTCAAGATCGGCACTCGCATCATCACGGTCCAGAATGCTTACCAAGCTCGCGATCTTTCCCTTCTTACAACCATAGATACTATTCCTATCATTATTGACAAGCATCATTCTCTTAATTCTTGTAGTGGTACTGTCATTTTATCCCACACCATTGTCCAACAGAATTTCCAGATATGTGGTGAAGACATTTTGGAGCAACTTGAGCTCGAAGAACTCCTTATCCTTAAGGTTGACACTTTTACCCTCCTTGCCAATAAGCGAAGACGTTTTCCTTGCAATATAGCTCGTTTAACGTTTGACTGCCGTGAACTCCCACCTTCGGTCTACATTGCAGGTCAACGTTTACAAGTTCGAAAGGTGACCCCTACACCACAGCAGTGTAGAAACTGCTGGCGTTTTGGTCATCCAGCGAAATATTGCAGGTCCATGGCCGAATGCCCAGTCTGTGGTGCCGACGACCATGCCAAGGCATGTACCTCCCTCTTGCCTTAACTGTCATGAGGCACATCCATCGTACTCTTGCCGTTGTCAGGTTTACCTGAATGAGCAGGAAATCCGTTGTCTCAAAGAGGCAGAAGGCTTCTCATATGCTATGGCCGTCTCATCTACACCTTCAAGGGAGACTTCCCTGTATTTCCTATTCTTGCATTGCTAAACGTCGCCCCACTTCTGGGGTCCCAACTTCCTCGACTTCCTCTGTGGTTCCAAAATCCTCAGTTACCCCCGTCTCGAATCCTTTTGATGTTCTTGGCTCAGAGGTCCCTACCTCGGCATTCAATACTGTCCACACTCCTCCCTCTACTCACTCGCACAGATCTGAGTCTACTCGTCCTCATCCTTCGCCTAAACCTCAGTGCCTCCCTTCTTCTCATAAGTCTGACAAACAATCCCTATTGCTGGGTTCTTCGCCTTTGACTAGTTCTGTAACATGTGTGGAGGTTCATCCTCCTCCGCTCCAATTTTCATCCCCTGTCCCCTCTCAAGTTCCTTCCCTGACTGTCCCTCCCCAGGCCACTCCCACTTTTGTCTTTTCCCAAGCCCCTTCGACAGTTTCCTCTTCTATCTCCTCACCCCTTACTTTAGTACAATCTATAGACTCCCCTATAGTTGCTCACTCTCCTTCCATTTCTAATGTTCCGCATTCTGCATCTTTGTCTTCCGAAAATCTGAAGCTATTGCAGAATATATTTCAGAGTCTGAACGATGATGGACGCCGCTCCATCTGGAGGTTCCTCCTCCTCCTTCTTCATTCACACCCTCCTTCCTTCACAGCGCCCTCCTCCTTCTCTGATTACAGGTTTTCCGCTGCCTCCACACGTGGACTTTTCTAACCCTAGTCCATAGATACCTCTCACTTCGACTTATATCTTTCTCTCCATAAATCATGGCTTATTTGCAGTGGAATATCTGAGGCCTCATGGGTAACTGGGGTGAACTTCAGGTGTTGTTCTCCCAGTTTTTCCCTGTTGGGGTCTGTTTGCAAGAGCCCAAATTACAATCCACTGTTATCAGGCCCTTTTCAGGCTATGATTTTATATATTCATCGGATCCTTTTCCGATGGAACCTTAACAAAGGGGCTCTTCTTAAAACGAAATGGTTTTCCCCTTACCGTTAGCTCTATGTTCCTTCTTCCTCATTTACACCGCCCCATATCCACGAATAAGTGGCATACGCTCTGTTCTTTATATTTCCCTTCACCATTCTATCCCAGATGTTGATTTTCGGTTTCTTCCTTTTACCTCCACCTTCCCGTTACCTTGGCGATTTTAACGCACACCATTTTCTGGGGAGGGTCGCACTGTGACCCCTTTGTGGGTTAGTTGGGGCATTTCTTGCTTCTCTTCCTCCATGTTTTAAATACGGGTACTCCTACCCATTTTGACCCCGGGAACTCATTCTTTCTCCACGACCCCTTTCCATTTGCTCTTCCTCAACAGTCCTTGACTTCACCTGGTTGTCCTCCCGGACTTACATGACAGCGACTTTCCAATGTCCTTAAGTCCCCTCGTTTTTTCCACGTGCCCATGCTGGCAAGACCGGGCGAAATGGGACCTTTACACACATCTTACTGCCTTTCATGGGCCTTCCTGTCCTCCATTGATGAGGTTTTATCTCTTTTTCATCCTCTGTCTTCACAGCGGCTTCACATTCTATTCCCAAAACCTCAAAGCTTTTAAAGTGCTGCCTTGGTGGTCTCCTGCTTGGGGCCTTGAGTACATTTGAAACACGTCGTGGGCATATCGATAACAGAACCACAAGAGACTCCTTGTTTTTTTGCAGAAGAGAGCACTTGCCGCCGTGTCATACTTAATCCCAAATGCACCTAAAGATTACGTTTCTTGCACTTCGGCTTCCTCGATGAGTGCAGTCTGGAAGAAGTGCGGAAATTGAGGAAAATTTTCTCCCCACCCGGCCCTGTCCTTCAGGTTGCCGGGGGTGTCTATAGCACACCCTTGCCGTTGCCACTGGTTGGAACATCTTGTCTGCATTTCCAGGGCCCATGCCCCTCGTTCCTTTCCTGCTGGGGGAGTTAAAGCCCTTAGATTTTTTCTTCTCTTAGAAAAAGAATCTTATAATGTGCCTTTTACCCTTCAAGAACTGGAGGCAATTTCTGCTTGCCGATCATCGGCAGCTCCAAAAGGCATACATATTCGATGCTACAGCTTTTAAATTTCGTCTGTTTACGTCCTCTTACGACTCTTTAATCTTGTATGGTCGCGGAGTTCTTCCCCAGCTGTGGAAGTCTGCTATTGTTCTCCCTTTTCGCAACCAGGTACTACGGGAGGATATCCCACTACCGTCCCCGCTCTTACCAGTGCTGTTTCAAAGGGATGGAACGTCTAGTTAATAAACGTTTGATGTGGATTTAGAGCAAATATCTCTCCTCTAGTCAATATGGCTTTCGTAAGGGCCGTTCTGCCATTGACCCCTTAGTGCGCTAAAATACATTTTGAAAAAGCCTTTGCTAAAACCACCAGTTATCGCCATCTTTTTCGGGCCTTGGGGAAGGCTTATGACACAACTTGGGTATAATATCTTGGCCCCCGGCCCACTCCTTAGGCCCCGTGGCAACCTCCCATTCTTCCCGGTTTTTAATGGGGGACATTTCCATGTCCGGGTTTAATGAGCTTTCCTTGAATTTGTCCAAGCTGAAGGTTTTCCCCCGGGTTTTCCCAAAACAAATCTTTTCTTGCTATAAATAATCTAATTTTCCTCCCATCCAATTTTGGCATCGCTCATGTGGGATGATTTTTTTATAGCGAGATGCTGTCACCCATTGCAGTTTCCTCCAGATGCCATCAACCGGTTTCTGATTCCTACTTTTCCACGGTTTAAATTTTCTAGTGGCAAAGCTCATCAAATTATGTTTACTAGATGTTCAGTGGTCTCATCATCCATTGTTTTCCCATACGGCTCACGTATCCCAGAAGGATACAGTCAGGTTTTCGGCCTCCGTTTGACCATAGATTGTCCTAAAACCTTTCACATTACCTTCTGAAGGCGACTTGTCAAGCCGGCTGAACCTCCCTTAAAACCCTCACACATCTTTCATGGGGGGTGATCGTGAACTCCCTCTTCGCCTACATTCAGCCTAATTTATGAAACTGATTATGGTGACTAGGGTATATTCGGCAGCCTTCCTGCCACTCTTTCCAGCCTTAATCCCATCCATCACCAGGATTACGCTTATCCCTTTGGGCTTTTGTTCTTCCCCGGTTATGTTTTGTAGAAGTGAACATTCCATCCTTTTTTCCTATTGTCGTGATGCACATTGATTACTATTTGTTCACTCATGACCTCCCAAACCTTCCATGTTTTAGGATTTAAAGTTAGTAGACGCCTTTGTTATTTGTTTGTGAGGCGCTTCCTTCAGGCGAAGGCACAGAATAACGGAGGGTTAGGGAGGGGCCCAAATCTCTGAAATACGTAGGGACACTATTGGAAATAGCAAACACGAATTAAAACTAAAGGAATCTTATAGGAATCAAGAGACACGGGGAACTAAGACCATAAAAAGAAATTGAAAGAAACCCTAATATTTCTTTTTTGCAAAATCAAAGTTTTTTTGAATAAAAGTTTAGTTCTACTTTTAAAGGGGGGGTTTCCCAAAAAATGGGGAGGGAAATTGAGGAGTTACTTAAAAATTTTTTATGGGTAGTTCCCCTTTAGCACCTTTTAAACCGATTGAAAATCGAAACCTAAATGATTTTTCATGAAGTGCCCCCGAATTGAAAAAACGCATGCCTTTCACATCAAACACTACGCCAAATGACTTTGAAAAGGCACAAAAAAATTTCCCATGGGGCCCGCTCCAGGCCCAGACTATGGAACTCCGTGTTCATCAAAACTGCAAGAAGCCCCCCCTCACATGCTTTAAAATCCTATGGGAGGGGAGCATTTTCACTGGGATCGTCCCAGCTACTTTTTAAAAAAACAGACATAGCCCCGCCCACAAAGGGGGGGTAAAGCAAACAAAGAACTACAGACCAACCCCCGCTTTTAAGTCCCATATCATAAAAAAATTTTTTAAAAGGGGTTTTAAAAAAAATCGCCACCCATCTTGATACCCATCAATTGACAAA
>WNWK01042760.1:0-12500 GCA_009830355.1 Cherax destructor | reverse complement strand
CTTCCCGACAACTCTGTGACTGAAGAAATACTTCCTAACATCTCTGTGATTCATCTGAGTCTTCAACTTCCAACTGTGTCCCCTTGTTGCTGTGTCCCATCTCTGGAACATTCTGTCTTTGTCCACCTTGTCAATTCCTCTCAGTATCTTATATGTTGTTATCATGTCCCCCTATCTCTCCTGTCCTCCAGTGTCGTCAGGTCGATTTCCCTTAACCTTTCCTCGAGGACATACCCCTTAGCTCCGGGACTAGTCTTGTTGCAAACCTTTGCACTTTCTCTAGCTTCTTTACGTGCTTGGCTAGGTGTGGGTTCCATACTGGTGCTGCATACCCCAGTATGGGCCTAACGCACAGTGTACAGGGTCCTGAACGATTCTTTATTAAGATGTCGGAATGCTGCTCTTAGGTTTGCTAGGCGCCCATATGCTGCAGCAGTTATTTGGTAGATGTGCGCCTCAGGAGATGTGCCTGGTGTTATACTCACCCCAAGATCTTTTCCTTGATTGAGGTTTGTAGTCTCTGGCCCTAGACTGTACTTCGTCTGCGGTCTTCTTTGCCCTTCCCCAATCTTCATGACTTTGCACTTGGTGGGTTGAACTCCAGGAGCCAATTGCTGGACCAAGCTTGCAGCCTGTCCAGATCCCTTTGTAGTTCTGCCTGATCCTCGTCCGATTGAATTCTTCTCATCAACGTCACATCATCTGCAAACAGGGACACTTCGGAGTCTATTCCTTCCGTCGTCGTTCACAAATACCAGAAACAGCGCCGGTCCTAGGACTGACCCCTGTGGAACCCCACTCGTCACCGGCGCCCACTCTGACACCTCGCCACGTACCATGACTGCTGCTGTCTTCATGACAGGTATTCCTGATCCATTGTAGTGCCTTCCTGTTACCCTGCCTGGTCCTCCAGCTTCTGCACTAATCTCTTGTGGGGAACTGTGTCAAACGCCTTCTAAGTCCAAAATAGGCAATTACCCACCCTCTCTTGTCTTACTGCTGTCCCCCCAAAGAACCCAGTAGGTTTGAAAAGGGTTTCCCCGTCCCTAAAACCGTGTTGACCCGTTGTAAGCTCATTTTTTTCAGGTGCTCCCCCAAAATTTTTGTGGCGGGGTGTGTGTGGTGTTTTGGGTGTGTGTGTGTTTTATTCACCAATTTTACCACCTTTTTAGTTGCAGTGGCGAGACTCAGCTCCCCCCGCCCGCTGTCCTCTCGGGGTCTCGTTTCCCTGCCCATGAGCTTTTCATACCTCTAAAACATGTATGGTTTCTGCCTTCACTATTCTTCAGACTATTATTTTTGACTACCTGGGCTGAAGAAATGCTTTAAACCCCGACTCATCTGAGCTTCAGCACCACAACCACCACAGCACAAAACAGTAACACCACCACCTCCATTATACCCCCCGAACCAGTACCCCCAAAATACACCAATATCCAGCCCCGGCCCCAAATCACCACCAATCCACCATTGAAACCCACTAGCACCACTTGCACCACCACTAGCACCACTTGCACCACCACTACACCCCCACAAGGCTCCATACTAACAATAAAACACGGGTTGAATATTCCAGGTTAACAAAATGTCATAATCAATACAATGACAAAAAGGGGGGACACCCCTTGGGGTACCGAATGTCACACTAATGCAGGGGGTGACACATCAGTAAGAGGTGTGACAAAACAGAGGTGCAATCAGTACAAAGGTGTGTCACACAACAGTACAGAGGTGTGTCCCAAGGGGGTGGACACTCCTGTGGTGACCGTATTTTTCCTAGGTGGTCGGGCCCGGGTCCGAAGGCACCCTGGTTGCTGGCTTTGATCAGTTTGTGGTCCCCCCCGCTCGCACTCCAATTTTCCCCCAGCCCGGTGATCGGGTTTTCCCTTTCGAGGGTCTGTGGAAATTTTTTTGTAAAACGGGGGTTTTAAAAAATTTTGGTTTTTAAATTTACTGATTTCATCTTATATTCACTGTCCCGTTGTTTTTCATTGGGTATCTTACACCGTCTGTCAGCCCGTGTTTTTAAGAAGAGATTTCAGTGTGAGATTTGAGACCAATCTCCAGAATCTTCCAGTATAATTGATCTTTTCGCCTACGTTCTAGGGAGTATTTTTTAGGGATTTAACCCCCCAGTTTTTTGGGTGTTTGACTGAGTTTATACTAGTTGAAAAGGTTCTTGTAATTTTAGACAATTTTGGTTTAAAAGGGGGCCGTTAGTCACCGTAAATTCCGGCCCCGAGGAACCCAGTGTCATGAAGAGTATCATTGTCGTGGAGTTTGTCCTGAAAATTCTAGTTATCCAAACTATCATTTTCAATGCTGCATCATTAAACGTTTGTTTCCTTGAACCTAAGATCTTCAACATTATTACTCTCAGATCTCTTGTTTTAAATGTCTGTACCTAGTCTCTTTATTTCCTCAATCTTTTCCGAAAACGCTAACTGAAATTTGTCTTTAAACAAAATTTGGGGTGGTTCACTGGAAGTACTGGTTTATTTCGGTTGAGGTTTCGTCATTGGCATGTCAGATGTACGAATGAGGAAGAGAAGGGGGAGACAGTTTTGGGGGGCAGAATCCTTTATTAGCAGGGTGATTTCATTTTTTTTTACTTCTTTGGGGTTTTTTTTAAAAGTTAAAAATTAAACCTTTCACCTTTCAGTTACCCTTTTTGGATAAATTTTGATAATTTAAGTGGGGCCCCTTGTGAAGGTTTTTTCAATCAGGGACACCGCATCTGCACTTTTCCCAGTCATCCCAAAACCATGTAATGGCAAACTGTGGAGGCAGGAGGACCTGTTCTGGAAGTTAACCCCTTCGCAGTTGCTTTATTCCCAAATTTTTTCAATCTTGTTTAAAGCACTTTTAAAAAATTTCAGGAGGGACGTCGATTTTGGTACAACTGCTGACCCCCGGTAGAGGGCCCTTCAAACCCAGAATAGAAAACACGCAGCAGGGCCCCTTTATAAACCTGCCCCCCATCATATTCCCAACCACTATCCACTTTTTTATCCTTCTATACCACTATCCCTTTTATACTCCTATACCACTATCCACTTTTTCATACTCTTCTTTTTACCATTCCACTTTTTCTCATCCTCCTATACCACTATAGACTTTTCTCATCCTCCTTTCCACTATCCACTTTCATACTCTTCTATACCACTATCCACTTTCTCTCATACTCTCCTATACCACTATAGACTTTCTCTCATACTCTCCTATACCACTATCCACTTTCTCTCATACTCTCCTATACCACTATCCACTTTCTCTCATACTCTCCTATACCACTATCCACTTTCATACTCTCCTATACCACTATCCACTTTCATACTCTCTATACCACTATCTCTCATACTCTCCTATACCACTATCTCTCATACCTCGCCTATCCCACTATTCACTTTCTCTCCCTCATACTCTCCTATTCACTTTCTCTCATACTCTTCTGTTCCACTATTCACTTTCTCTCCCTTACACTGCCCTACCTCACCCTCCTCCCACAACCCAGCCATCACTAAGATTAAAACAAACTGCGGACTGTTTATATTGTGAGTTTTTCCCGCGAAAATAGCGCGCGAAGGCTTGCCTTTCCACCAATCAGGCGTTGGTCTGAGTCCACCCCCCCTCCTCCCACGCGAAGACTTGCCACACCGCCAATCAGGACGCTGGTCTGTTGGTCTACACACCTGTCATGGACCAATAGCTGCCGGGGCCATCCTCCGTTGCCACACATCCGTATGCTTCACCGTTGAAAACTCGCTCCTCCCTCGCGTAAACGCCCCGAGAAGATAATAAATAACCAGGTGGAAATTTACGAACGAGAGAATTTACATAAATGGGTTAAAATGTTTTGAAGGAGACAAGATAAGTGTTGGGAGGATGCGGAGGTTTGGCACATGTGCGTTGTGTTGTGTTGTGTTGATACCGCTGAAGCTGAGGTCGTTGCTCCATATGTAACACTTGCATCCTATTAATCTTACCAACGTTATTTTCCAGCCAGAGCCCTGGAAGGTTAGAGTCCGGAAGGTTAGAGTTCAGGAAGGTTAGAGCTCTGGAAAATTAGAGTTCTCGAAGGTTAGAGCTCTGGAAGGTTAGAGTTCTGGAAGCTTAGTCCTCTGGAAGGTTACAGCCCTGTAAGGTTAAAGTCCTGGAAGGATAGAGTCCTGGAAGGTTAGAGTTCAGGAAGGTTTGAGCTCTGGAAGGTTACAGCCCTGGAAGGTTAGAGTCCTGGAAGGTTAGAGCTCTGGAAGGTTAGAGCTCTGGAAGGTTAGAGTTCTGGAAGCTAGTCCTCTGGAAGGTTACAGCCTTGGAAGGTTAGAGTCCTGGAAGGTTAGAGCTCTGGAAGGTTAGAGCTCTGGAAGGTTAAATTTCTGGAAGCTTAGTCCTCTGGAAGGTTACAGTTATGGAAGGTTTGAGCTCTGGAAGGTTAGAGCTCTGGAAGGTTAAAGTTCCTGGAAGAGTGAGCATTTCCTAGTCACAAATCTGAAGGTGAGCATTCTCTAGGCCTATTGAAGGCTGGGAGCGTCAATGCATCAACGAAAGAGCATTATTTTCAACATACTTGATTACTTAAAGAGCATGAACATTCTGAGCGTGACTAAGACCAAGCTGTGACGACCGTGACTAAGACCAAGCTGTGACGACCGTGACAAGCCCAAGCTGTGACGACCGTGACTAAGACCAAGCTGTGACGAGCGTGACTAAGACCAAGCTGTGACGAGCGTGACTAAGACCAAGCTGCGACGACCGTGACTAAGACCAAGCTGTGACGACCGTGACTAAGACCAAGCTGTGACGAGCGTGACTAAGACCAAGCTGTGACGAGCGTGACCAAGAAAAAGCTGTGACGACCGTGACTAAGACCAAGCTGTGACAAGCGTGACTAAGACCAAGCTGTGACGAGCGTGACTAAGACCAAGCTGTGACGACCGTGACTAAGACCAAGCTGTGACAAGCGTGCCTAAGACGTGGCGAACAACTGGCAGTTAATAAACGTAATTCTGGACGGGAGTCGAACCGTGGTTCTGCTACGAGCACAGACCATGGTTCAAGTCTCCCACCACTATTCTGATTATCCATTACGTAATATACAACTCACACACACACACAATATATATATATATATATATATATATATATATATATATATATATATATATATATATATATATATATATATATATATATTAAACATTTAAAAAGTACATTTCTTTTGCTATGTTCTTTTTGAACATGGAAATGCTGTTTTTTCTAAGTAAAGAATTTATTCTCTGCTTAAATTTTTTCCCCTAACTGGAATTTATTCCCTAAACACAATCTGTCATCAAAGTCATTACTCAGGGCAGTTTAGGTCACATACGCTGCCCCCAACAAATTTTCCCCTAACAATTCCCCTAAAAAACCCCCCTGAAACCCCAGTCATTTCCCTAACTACTTGTTTAAAAAACCCCTGTAAATGCCAGGTAAATTCCTGCCACTTACCGTAAATATTCCCTCAAAACGAAGCGTCACCGCCGTAAAGGGGAAGAAAAAAAAAAATTTCCCCCACAAACTGATCAATGGAATCACAACGCAGAACTCTACACTGAATGACGTTTTAAATTCCGCCCCCCTAACGTAGAAATATTTCAAGACGACTTGCCCTTTCTTAGAGACGACTTGTCCTTTCTTAGAGACGACTTGCCTTTCTTAGAGACGACTTGCCCTTTTTTTCAAGACGACTTGCCCTTTCTTAGAGACGACTTGCTCTCTCTTCAAGACGACTTGCCCTTTCTTAGAGACGACTTGCCCTTTCTTAGAGACGACTTGCAATTTTTAGAGACGACTTGCTCTTTCTTCAAGACGACTTGCCTTTTCTTAGAACGACTTGATCTCTTCAAGACGACTTGCCCTTTCTTAGAGACGACTTGACCTTTCTTCAAGACGACTTGCCCTTTCTTAGAGACGACTTGCCCTTTCTTAGAGACGACTTGCCCTTTCTAGAGACAACTTGCCCTTTCTTAGAGACGACTTGCCCTTTCTTGAGACGACTTGCTCTTTCTTCAAGACGACTTGCCCTTTCTTAGAGACGACTTGTCATTTCTTCAAGAAGATTTGCCCTTTCTTAGAGACGACTTGCTCTTTTTCCTTCAGGACGATTTCCCTTTTTTCTTCAAGACGACTTGTTTTTTTCTTCAAGACGACTTGTCCTTTCTTCAAGACGACTTGCTCTTTCTTCAAGAGGTTTTGACCTTTTCTTTAAGACGTCTTGTCCCTTCAAAACGTTTTTGTTTTTCTTCAAGACGTCTTGCCTTTCTTCAAGACGACTTGCCCTTTCTTCAAGACGTTTTGCCATTTCTTCAAGACGACTTGCCCTTTCTTCAAGACGACTTGACCTTTCTTCAAGACGCCTTGCCCTTTGTTCAAGACGTCTTGCCATTTCTTCAAGACATCTTGTCTTTTTTTGAGACAACTTGCCCTTTTCTTCAAGACGACTTGCCTTTTCTTCAGACAACTTTCCTTTTCTTCAAGACGTCTTGTTCTTTCTTCAAGACGTCTTGCCCATTTTCGACGTCTTAATTTCTCATATTATTCTATTTATTCTTCTTCTTCTTCTAAGTTACAAAAATCGCCGTACTCCAGCGTGGAGCCGCAAGCGCTGAGATAACAAACTGCGCATTTACCGCTATAACGAAGCTCTGGGTTCATAAAAGATGTTTAAACACAAGAAACAACCAAGCCCCCCCAACTGAGACACTCACCTTCATTACATATCAATTTTTTGGAAAAAAACTTTGCTGTGAAAAAGCCCCGCGTATACATGTGAGAAAGCCCCTCCAGGTATACATGTGAGAAAGCACCTTTAAAAAATGCTGAGAAAACCTCTCAGCATATACATGTAAAGAGCACCTCCAGCATATACATTAGAAAGCCCCCCAAATATACATGTGGGGAAAGCACCTCCATAACATGTAGAGAAGCACCTAAAGCTATACATGATGAGAAAGAACCCCCGCGATCATGTAAAGGGGAAACCTCAGGTATACATGCTGAGAGAAGCACCTTAAAGTATACATGCTGGGGAAAAGCCCTACTATACATGTGAGAGAAGACCCCCAGAAATTCATGTGAGAGAAGCACTCTCAGCATATACATGTGAGAGAACACCTCAGCAAAACATGTGAGAAAGAACCCCCAGCATATACATAAGAGAAGACCTCTCATTTATACATGATGAAAAAGAACCCCAAAATATACATGTGAGAAAGACCTCAGCATATACATGTGAAGAAGCACCTCTCGTTATACATGATGGGGAAAGCCCCTCTTATACATAAAGAAAGCACCCCCAGCATATACATGATGAGAGGCATCTCAATATACATGATGAGAAAGCACCTCTAAAACGTATACATAATGAGAGAAGCCCCTCTGTGATACATGATGGAGAAGCACCTCTCAGTGTATACATGCTGAGAAAAACCTCTCAGCGTATACTGATGAGAGGCCCCTATCAGTGATACATGATAGAGAAGCACCTCTCAGATATACGGGAGAAGAACCTCAGTGTATACATGCTGGGGGAACCTCTCAGCGTATACATGATGGGAAGCACCTCTCAGTGTATACATGATAAAGGGGGAAACCTCTCAGCGTATACATGCTGAGAGAAGCACCCTCAGCGTTACATGCTGAGAAAGCACCCCCCAGGGGTATACATGCTGAGAGAATAACCCCACGGTACAAACGTTCTTCACCCTCGTGTAGTGGAAAAATTTAAACCTCCATTAACCAAGGAAATTAATGAGCGTAAGTGAGTCTGACTATAACATTGTTCAGTGGTTGCCCTGGTTAATGTTCCCTAGTGGTCACGGTTCAGAATTAACCCACTGACAAAAACCAAATATTTTTAAAATTTAAGGGAAAAGGAAGGTTAATATAAAAAAAATTAAAAAAGGAAAAAAAATTTTTAAATATATATATATATATATATATATATATATATATATATATATATATATATATATATATTTAAAAAAAAACACATAGGCTGTTTCCAAAATGCAGGGGGGGCCCCGACAAAAAAAAGACTTTCATCATCATTCACGCCATCACTGTCTTCCCGGGGACGTGTTTAAACCCCAAGCTAAAAAATTGCAACATTAACACCCTTCCTTCAGGTGTTCCGTACTTCCCATCCCCGGGACTCAAGCCCGGCCTCCCGGGTTTTTTCCATAAAACCCCTTAAAAATGTTATTTTGCTTCCTCCAACACCCGTCAAAGTTTTAAAAAACCATTTGTCTCCATTCACTCCTATTTTAACACGCTCACGCATCCCGCTGGAAGTCCAACCCCCCTCCACACAAAACCCCCCTTTCCCCCCCTCCCCCCCCCCAACCCTTTTTCTAGGCCGCCCCCCACCCCGTCTTCCCCCCCACTCAGATTTATACACTCGAAGTCTTTCCCTTTTCGTTCCATCATCTCTACATGCCCAAACCATCTCAATAACCCTCCTCACCCTCTTTTTTGGAAATATTTTTGGGTAACCCCACCCCTTTCCCAATTTCCCCCAAACTACGGTTTCCCTCTGCGTTATATTCACACCACCCCTTTGCCCTCAGACATGACATCCCCCCTGCCTCCACCCTTTTCTCCTTGTTGCAACATTCACAACCCATGTCTCACACCCATGCAAGGTGTTGGATAACTATACTCTAACTTTCCCCCTATTTGCTTTCATGGAAAAAAGTTCTCTGTTTCAAGCTCCTCAGTGCACCACCCCCCTTTTTCCCCGTTAATTTTTTATGATTCACCTCATCCTTCATAGACCATTCGGACACATCCACCCCCAAAATCTGAAAAATTCACCCCCTCCATACTCTCCCCCTCCAATCTGATATCCAATCTTCTGTTATCTATTTTTTTATCCTCATCACCTTACTTTTTTCCTATATTCATTTTTTAATTTTCCCCTTTCTTTTACTTTCCCCTTGAAGAGTAGTTCCCTTTCTGAATTCTCTTCAGAACCCCCCAAAAGCACAGTGTCATCAGAAAAGAGCAACTTGACAACTCCCACTTTGTGTTAGTTTTCCTTTATTTTTTAACCCCACACCCTCTTGCCAACACCCGAGCATTCACTTTCTTAAACTCCATCTATAAATATATTGAACAACCCCCGGGACATCAAAACCCCCCTGCCCCAAGACCTACTTTTACGGGAAAAACCCTCCCTCTCTCCTAAAATACTCTAACCTGAGTCTCCCCACCCTCAAAAAACTTTTCACCGTTTCAATAATTCCCCCTCCTTTTCCAAAATTTTTAAAACCCCTTTGCCACATTGCCCCCTATCCCCCCCATATCCCTTTTTCCAAATCCATAAATGCCACAAACCCCCTTTTTCCCCCTTATCTAAATATTGTTCACCTATTTTTTCCCTGCAAACACTTGGTCTAAAAAACCCCCTACCCTTCCTAAAGCCCCCCTTGTTCATCTGCTTCCTGCCTCCGTCTTACCCCTTAATTTTTCAATAAAACCTCTACCATACACTTTACCTGGTATACTCAACAGACTTTTTCCCCCTTAAATTTTTGCAATTTTCTTTTGTCCCCTTTGGCAAAAAGGAACTATGCATGCTTCTGCCAATTTTTAGGTCCCTTTCCCCTCTTCCATACATTTATTAAAAAAAACACTAACCACTCCAAAACTATACCCCACCTCCCTTTTTAACTTTTTATCTTTATCCCATCAATCCCAGCTCCCTTTTTACCCCCTTTCATTCTACTCACTGCCTCACGAATTTTACACTCACAACGGGTCCCACTCCCACAAGATGTTATTCCCCCTTTTTCCTTACAAGAAATCACAGCTTTCTTATTTTCATCAATTTTTAACAATTCCTCAAAAATTTTTCCCCTCCATCTTCCCGATACCTCTAACTCTCCATTTAATAACTCCCTATTTTTAATGACAAACCATTTTTTCCCTAGGCTTCCTAAATTATTAATCTCACTCCAAAATTTTTTCTTATTTTCAACAAAATTTTTTTGATAACATCCACCCACCCTCTCATTTGTTTTTTTTTTACTTTTGTTTCACCCTCTTTAACCTCTCTTTTTCTCCATATACTCCTCCCTCCTTGCATCACTTTTTACTTTGTAAAACCTCTCAATGCAAAACTTTTTCTCTCTTACTACTCTTTTTTCATCACATTCCACCAATCGCTTTTTTCCCTCCGCCCCCAATTTTCTTAAAACCCCAAATTTCTGCTGAACATCAAACACTATATTTTTAACCTTCCCCCTTCATCTTCTACCCCATTGGTATTTTCCCACTACCCCATCTTTTCCCCCAACAGTTGTTTATATTTTCCCCTTTCCTCCCCCCTTTTGGTTTATAAATTTTCACTTCTCCCCTTACTTGTTGCTTCTATTTTCCCTTGTACCCCATCTCCCTTTTTACTCCCAAAAAAATACAACAAAAAAGTGATCTGATATATCTTTTTCCCCTCATAAACATGTACATCCTGAAGTCTCCCTTAACGGTCTTTTATCTACCAATATGTAGTCCAACAAACTACTGTCTTTTCGCCCTACATCATATCTTGTATACTTTTTTAAACCTTTTTTTTCTTAAAAAAAGTATTCCCCAAAACCCAAAACCCCCCCTTTCTATACAAAGTTCAATCAAATGCTCCCCATTATCATTAACATCTCCCAAAATATCTCTTTTTTAACCTCCTCTTTCTCCAGGGGGCTGCACTTTTTTGCCCCACTTTTCACATCCGACCCTTATTTTAATCCAAATTCTTGAATTTTACATTTATGTTCCCTTTATCTCTCTCCATAACTGATCGTTCAACATTATTGCTACCCCCTTTCCCTTTGCCCCTCAGATACTCCCAACTTAATCCCATTTATTTCTCCCAACTGAAACTCGCCTACCCCCTTCAGGTTTGTTTTTCTTGGGAAAAACATCCAACTTTTTTTCATTTATAACATTAGCAATCATTTTTTCTTTTCCCTCTGCACTACATCCACCACATTCAAACATCCCAATTTTAAAAGTTTTTCCTTATCTTTTTTTGGGGAATTTTACAGGGGAAAAGGGGGTTTCTAGCCCATAGCTCCCCCGGGATTTAGCCGCCCTTTCAACACACATAGCTTACGGAGGAAGAATTCCGTTCCACTTCCCCCTTTGGGGATAAGCAGAAATAAACAAGAACTAGAACTAGGAAGAAAAATGAAGAAAAACCCAGAGGGGTTAGTATAATATGCTTGTAATCATTTTAGTGTACCTAAGTGTAAAAAGTAGCAAGATATACCTGCAACATTTGCATGTTTAAAAGACAGAAAAAAGACCAGAAACCTACCCATCATGCAAAAAAATTACAGGTTTTGTTTTTCACTATTTGGTAGGACGGGAGTACCTCCCGGGGGGTTGCTGTCTACCAAATCTTTTAAAAAAAATAAAAAAATAAATAAATAAATAATAAATAAATATATATATATATATATATATATATATATATATATATATATATATATATGATAAACCTTTTACTTTCCCCGATTATATTGTCTCATTAAATCAGACAGGTAGTTAAGTCTTAATTAATGTTCAATGTACACAACATGGTGTATTTGTGTCAGTGGTCAATGTTATTGCTGTGTATGTTTGTGACAGGGGCAATGTAATGTTGGTATGTTTTGGGCGGGGGTCAATGTTATTGTTGTGAATGTTGGTGCTGGGCAATGTTATTGTTTTGTATGTTTTGGGCAGTGGTCAATGTTAATTTTTGTGTTGGGTTTTGGCCCGTGGTCAATGTTATTGTTGTGTATGTTTGTGTCAGTGGTCAAATTTTTTGTATGTTTGTGTCAGTGGTCAATGTTATTTTGTGTATTTTTTGTCGGGGGTCAATGTTATTGTTGTGTATGTTTGTGTCAGTGGTCAATGTTATTGTTGTGTTATTTGGTCAGGTTAAATGTTATTGTTTTTATGTTTTTCAGTTAATGTTATTGTTGTGTATTTTTTTGCAGGGGAAAAAATTTATTGTTGTGCATGTTAGTTCAATTTTAAATGGGGAGTATTTTTTGGTAGTGGTCAATGTTACTGTGTGAGATGTTTGTGACAGTGGTAAAGTTCATTACAGTTCATTTAAAAGGTTAGGGGGGCAAATTACATTGTCCATAACTCGTGCTCCCAATTATCTCTTAAATCAACCCCGTGCTTATTTTAAAAAAATTTTTATAAATTATCAACAATGTCTACATAATCACTGGATATTTTTTAAAATTTTTTAAAAAACCCAATGAAATTGTTAAATGTAATATCTATTGTTCAACCAATTAACCCTTAACAGCGTCAGATTCCAGAAACACAACCAAGCAGTGCCAACAACACTACGTGACCGAAAACTAAGGACCAACAACACTACAGTGACCGAACCCCAAAGTGCCCGGGATAACACACAGGGCCGTTAACAACACTACAGTGACCGTTAACACTACAGGACCGAT
>WNWK01042759.1:0-15835 GCA_009830355.1 Cherax destructor | reverse complement strand
CGTGTCTCTCTTTTTCACCCCTTAAACATGGGGATCCCTGCTAACCCTATTTAAAAAAAACTTTTTTGGAAGCAAGTCCCCCATAAAAAAAACCTTAAACACGACCTCCCTTGACCTCCCCTTTTTCAACCACATACCCCCCCAAACCCACTTACCCTTTTTCCCTTATAACTGGGCACTCCCCTTCTCATACACCCCCTTCCACCCCTTTTTCCTTTTCTTTACACTTCCCTAATTTCCCCGATTCTCAATTTCAAAAAAGTTACATATTCCCACACGGGTTAAATTCCTTCCCCCTCCCCCTTTTTTTTCAATTTCCCCTTATTCCCACCCATTTCCCCCCTGTACCCCCCCCCTTCTCCAAAAAGCAGGCCTTTAAACACACCATGCCCACGTGTTCCAGTTTACTAACCCACCCCCAAACCCCAAATTTTTTCATTACAACCCCTTTGCCCTTTGTTTACCATCCCTTCCATACATACTTTAAACCCCCTTTATCAATTTTCCGGCAAATCACCTTTCAGAATTGACCCGCCACATGCCAAAATTCCAAATATAAACCAAAACTTTTTACCACAATAAACGCTGAACATAGAACCCCACGGTATTCCCCCATTCTTTAAAGGCCCCCCTTTCATTACACCTCCCACAGTAACACGTTTTCACTTCACCCACATCATTCAAAAAAATGATACCACATTTTTTAACCCATCGGAAACTGACCACCCACCCAACCCAAACCCCTTCCCCGCATGCAGTTCCATTTCCCACAGATGAGATTTTCCCCTTTAATCCTCATCCCTGCGTTTCCCCAAAATTTTTACGATACCCCCTTACAGTTTAAATTTTCTATTTACCAGAATTTTACTTTCCTTTAACCCAAATTTAATTTTCCCAACCCCCCTTTTATTTCCCACACCCCCCCACCCCGCCTTAATTAATTATACAAGGGTCCCAGACAAGCAAGCTTTTGGGTTTTAAGGGAAAACCCTTTCCGAAACCCCCTTTCCCCATACACACTTCACCCCCCAAACCCCATTAACTTGTACTTCCCCTTTGTTACCTATTTTCCCCACCCATCCACTTTTTTTCCCCAAAAAACCCTGCCTCTCAAAATTTCCCCTTCCAGATTCCCTATCTCCATTATCATTTCCCCAATCCAATGAAAACCCCTCCTTTTCCCCTTTCTCAATAAATTTCTAATTTTTCATCCCCCCTCGCCATACACCTCCAGGAAATGCCATACGTTTTTCCCTTTACCACCCCACCAACCACCCCTAATCCTTTTTCCCCAACACTTTTGCAAATATCTTATAATCAGTGCACATTAATGATAATCCTCTATAATTCTTGGATTCTGGCGATCCTCCTCCTTACCCACCAAAACCACCAACCCAAGAGCTGAGTCAACCCCATCCTCCTATCCTCCTTCATACCATTAAGAACCCTAACCAAACACTCCTTTTAAGATACCCCAATGAGTTACATAAAAGTCATTAGGGATCCCATCCATCTCGGCGCCTTTTCGTTTTCAAACTACTACAGTTCCTCAAACCTCATCCTCACTATTACCCCTCTATTTCCCCTATCTTCATCTCCCTAACCTGCACAATTCCTCTACTACAACATACTCCTGTCCCCTTATTCCCTACCCTCTGTATTCTCAAACTACGATGTTAAATATAAACTATAGCCTCAGCTTCCACTTCATTTTTTTTATATTTTATTGAAACACAAGTATAACATATACAAAACTCTTAAAACAAGAGAAAATATACAATAAAGCGATAACGTAAGGCAAAACCATCATCCCAAAACTGTGTACAGGACATACATTTTACAGTCAATATCATTACAACAACTCAACACAACCACAACTAACTAAAGAGCAGATATACAATGCGCTCTACACAAACCTACACCACTGAGAGCACACCTTTTCACACTATATACATTATGAGAACCCATAGGGTCTCGAGACCAGCTCGGCCATATTTCACAAAGTTAAAGTGATACATCAATACTAAACACACATCAAACCCCAACAAGACAATGTAAATGCCCTTCACACACTATGTGCATACAAACACATACAACAATACAGTGATACTTCCTAGCTAACAACCTCGATCTCACGCACAATACACGAGCTCCAACAACCGCAGTCAATGCCTCACAATACTTCAGGAGACCAGCCCGTCGGATACCCCTGACACTAGGACCACAAGACCCCATGGTGAAATCCCCTGTAACCCACAGGAAAATCCTCACCACCTTTCCCCCATAGAGGTCCTTATTTCGGCCCTGCTTCTATAAACCCTGCCGCCAGTGCCATTCGTCGCTCACTAACCCCTTTATCCTCATAGCCCATGAAATGAAAACAAAATCCGCCACTACATACGCCACTGCCCTCTGAACTCCACTACTCCTCCCATCCAAACTAGTGCTCTCAACTACTGACAATCCACTCTCTACTAAGTAAATACACGCCCCCAAACCATTCTCACGACACCCAAACGCTCACAAAAATATACACTATGAAACACAGTGTCATCCTCCCCACAAGCTTGAACATCCCATCTACCCTAAGACCTCTGTATGTAAAACCACCCCTGACGGTAAAATCCATGAAGAAACCGGAAAATACCTCCCGCACATGGAGAAGCCTCATTCTCCTTAACTCTCTCCTAAATATCCTTCAAGCATCACAGAGGGTACACCCTTCACCCTGCCACCTCCCGAGACCGCACGCTTCTCAAGAGCCCTGACCTCATATGTGAAGGATTCTAACATCAGTAGGACCCGTAATATGTCCTCACATTCCTTAAATTCTCCTTTTCCCCTACCACCTCCCTTATATCTCATGCAGAAGCCCTATCCTCCTCATCCCCAACCACCCTCAGGTAATTCCCGCTTCACATAAACACTTTTCAATCTGCATTCCAATGGAATCAACCCTAGCTCCTCTCTGGCGTAACGGAGCGTAACCACCCCTTTTGTAACCAATCACAACCCGATCCCCAAATAAACGAAAACCTTACGCAACAACCTCTGACGCCCCTGCACCAACAGGTACAATGCCGCCACATGCCATATTTTACTATATAGAACAGTTAACCACTATTACCCGTTGGTGCAGCGGAGAGTGACGGCCTCAAACCATCTAATTCTACCCAACACCCTCTGTACTACAATCTCCGATTTACCACCTCGCTCCCGCATCCTCATATACACCACACCACAAATTCTCACCCGATCCACTAAACACCACCTTCCACAAGAACTCCCGCCACCATCCCCTCCCAGTCCCGATCTCATGAATTTCGATTTCTATCTCATTTACAGTCATACCTCGCCGCCTCAAAACCTCAATGACCCTGCCCACATGTTTAATCCTCCCCGTTCTCCACAAGAATCGCGTGTCATCCACATAGCCTACTATACCAGGATTCCCAACACCAGATCCCCTTTCCTGCCCCTGAACAGACGCTTCTACAGCCTTATAAATGGGTCCTGCAGGCATCGACAACAATTGAGACATGGGCAACCCTGACGTAAACTCCCTTCCCATCCTGACATGCTGCCCCACTCCTCATTCAACTGCACACACATACTTGCTCCCAGTACAAAGTACGTGTTCAACTCACCATCTTCCTTACAAACCCTTGCCACCTCATATGTTCCATAACGTCCACGTTCCACACTATCATACGCTGTCCCTCCAATCCAGTGCTAACACCCCCCTCCTCCTTCTGCCTACCTCAATAAACCCCACAACCCCATGCCCCACGTACATAGACCTTCCCGGCACCCCATATTGACTCCCAACAATAACCTTATCTAAGACCCTTCACCGATTGCCTAATATTTTGCAAATAACTTATAGTCCGCGCAATAAGGGAATAGTCCTATAGTCTCACTGCGCTTCTGACTAGTCCCCTTTGGACCATAACCAATAGCCGTAGACTGTGAATCTCAAACCCCCTTCTTCATGACATTTAACAACTGCACTAAAACCCTTTAAACCCCCAATGTGTATATAAAATACTGTAATCCGTCTTTTCCCTGGCGCTTACCCTGCTCATACCCATCAAGGCCGTTCACACTTCATCTCCACTATATACCACTCAACCCTCCCTATCCCCCTTCAAGTCCACATTGCACCCAACCACCCATATCCCTTAAAGCCTTCCTGCACCCTCCGCTCTCATATACGCCCCTATACAACCCATCCACATACCGCCCCATGCCCTCTGTCGAAAACCAATTTCTTGCCCCACCCTATACCCTCCCAAGTCCCTCGCACACACAACCTTACAATTTCTGTCGCCGACGCCTACATGCCTGCCCTCGCAGGACACATGCTGACGGCTTGTCACCCCATACCACCTCCTCTAACCCACCCGCCACCCTTGCAGCATCAAACCTTTCATTTTGCAAAACCCAATTTTATTTTTTCAACCCTCTTTTTCCCACAACAGGAAACTCCGCACTCTACATCCTTCTCCCATAACAATCCCTTTAACTGTCCCTCCAAATACCTATAAGTCCATACGCAAACTGATTATCCTCCTCTCCGTCTAACATAGAAGTCCCTTATCTTGCCCTTAGCCACATTGTCCCACCAGAGCAATATATCCCTATCCACACGCACCTCGACCACAACCTGTCCCACAAACCCCAAACGTATCCCTCCTATTCCCTCTTGAAGCAACCGACATTTAATATCCAATAACTCCCGTACCTGCGAGGCAACCTCCTCCCCTCAAATTCACAAAACCCTGTGGTCCGAAAACCACATCCAACACACGCACCCTCCTCACTTCCGCTCCCCTAGTCACATATAACCGGTCCAGCCGAGCAGATAACCTCTTCTCACAAACGTGTGCTCCACGTCCCATGCAGCACCCCACATCCACCAACCCAACACCATGTAACAGATCCCCCAGAAAAACCGAACAATACCGCCTCCCTTGGTTCCACGTCTTCTACGACATGTCACACAGTTCCAATACCACCCACTCACCGCACCGCAGGTAGCGACGTAGGTGATAAACTAACACATCCCTCACAAAATCAGTCTTACCCTACCATCCGCCTCCGCCGGACCATAAATACACACAAAGGACACCCGATCCCTCCCCCATGATCCATCCACCCATATGACCCGCCCTCCCTCCCTCCTCACTGTGAGGACAACAAATGGGCTAGTCTCCTAATTATCGCCACACCCCTTTCAATCTCAAGGAGTGTGCAGCGTAAACAGTGTATCCTTCAATCAGTAACTGACAACCATACTTGTGGTTATGTTCCTGTACAAAAGCCACGTCTATACCATACCTCACCAAAAACTCACGAAACCATTCACGCTTCATCTTATCACACAAATAATTAATATTCACGGTAAAGCACTTGAAACCGACAGAGGGGGTTTTCCCTTAGGCACTGGCACTTGCCGATCCCCTTTCCCCCGAGTGCCACCACGGTCACTCCCAGAGTCTCGGGAACCACCTTTCAAGAGTCTCTGTCCCTTGGGACCTCCAACATCACCCCTCGCTACATCAGCCCACATCTTCTTACCCGGACGTTGCGCCGGTGTGAGCACGTCTTCCGTATCAGACTGGGCCGCTCTCTTCCGTGACACACTTTCTTCCTCCATACCCACCTCCTGGAGGCCATCGAAGTGCACCTCCGCCTCCACGTGAAGCAACCATCCTGCGGCCGAGGCACTAGCCCCAGGGAGGCCACCCACCTCAGCATCCCTGTCCCCCGCTGACTCCAAGTCAGCTGCAGGTTCGTCCACACACACCTGACCTGGGGTGCCCAAAAGGTCCTGCAACACCGAGCAACGCCTCCTCTGCTACCTCTCTCATCAGCCGCCGATACTCCTCCCACGGCTCCAGGCTCCTGGACAGATGATTCCGGTACCCCTGGTAAGGTCGCACATCCATCCTCCAAAGATTCTGACCTGTCCACCTCAGCACTCCAACTTGCACCGACATAGGGTTGTCCGACCCACGCTCCTCCGTACGATGCACCGAAGACTCGTTGATGTCCAACATCCTTGGGCCCGTCCTTTTACCACACTGCACAGCCATATGGTCATAGGTCCCAACAACCTGCATGTACGACGTTGCCCGCATAGGTAACCATGACTTGAGTCCTGAAGTCCTCCAACAGTATGTAGGAAGGGATGGGATGGCGTAACGTCATTTTTAACGTAAACGTTCCCTCCAGCAGACCTTGAAACATCCCTTCCGACCACCTGCCCACCGTGCCGTATGAACAGTTCCATATCTCTCAAAACTGTTTCAAATCAGCCTCCATCGCCTCAAATGGGCAATTACGGACCTTGACCCAAACGTAGTACCTGGATACGTCGTGAAGACACACCGCTACTGCGAATTCACATCCACAGGTACTTCCTGAAACCTGGCGACAATCCTCTCATACACATCGGCAGTGCGAAGCTTAACGAAGATTCTATATGCACCATTTATAGCCACACCACACAAATCGTCATTTCAATCCAGTGACACGCGTATAATGGTAGTCAGTAGAACAGAAGCATTCTGGCTCGACACAGCCCCACGAATCATCTGATACAACAGTGTTAACTCGGCGACGACCCAACGCACCATGTTGGAAACAACAATGTCACAAGGCGCCGGTAGAGGCAGGCTAGTCGCACGTCCGCTCGACACCAAGGTTGAGCGACGAATGTGCGACTCTCATTACCTGCCCTAACGCATACCCTCACGCATTCTCACCACCATCTCGATACCATCATTCCCTCCCTCCGTTTCCTGCAATTTTGCAACACACATGCCAACGGCCTATCACCCCATAGAGCCTCCTCAAGCCCACCACTAATCGAATTGCATCAAAACGCTCATTTTGCAGTACACGCAGCCTATCCATAAGTTCCTCCATCTCGACCATATGGCGACCAGACCTACCCTCACAACAAAGCCCCAGCTGTCCCTCCAAATACTTCTCCAGACCATACCTCCACTGCGCTTCCTCCCGTCCCCTTACCCTATAGAATTTTCTGATAGCCGGTTAGCCACCTCCTTCCCACCATCCTACCACATCTTCCACCACTTTCCCTTGCACCCACTACACTCCCATCACTTCTCAAAGCATGCCCTACCCTCCTCTCCATCCAAAAGCCGCACGTTTAATTTCCAATGACCCGAATACCACCTTACCATCCCTCCCATGCCAGTTCGCCACAACTCCTCTGTGGTCAGAAAACCCCATGTCCACACACCTCACCTCCCCTACATCCACAGCCCGAGACAATAAATTTATCAAGGCGAGCAGCGTAGCCTCTTCTAATAAATGTGTGGTCCACCTTCCAGCCACCTCCCACCACATCTACAACCAAAGCACTCCCAAAAACATCCCTCAACACGCCCAATTCACAACCCGCCTCTCGGCTCCACATCCTTCTTCCTAATATACTGTTCCAATCACCCCCTATCACCCCTACCTCTGCCATACCTCCCAAGAAAAAACCAACTGATCCCTAACAAAATCCTCCTTGATCCTTCTACTGCTCCCAGCCGGCAAATATACCCCCACAAATGTCACCCTCACACCTCCCCAGTCCCCATCGACCTTCTCCACCCTCCTCCCTCCCCTCCTTCCATGCCAAAAGCTGAAAGGGGCTATTTTCGTTCACTACTACCGCTGCACCACCCTTGAACTTATCCGAACACCCCGCATACACTCTATACCCAGGCAGCAAAAGATCTCTTCTATACTTATAGTTATGTTCCTGCAAAAACGCCACATCAATCGCTAAACGTCTTAGAGTCCCCACTACCCACGATCTTCTCACTTCATCCTTCAGCCTATTAACATTTAACGTGAGGCACCTGAAAATGCTAGAGGTGGCTTTCCCTTAAATCTTCCATCCCTGATCGATGCCTGTTTTCCAGTCCCAAGACCTTTAACCAGGGACCTCTTACCCCTCGTCTCACTCACACCATCTACAATCTTGGAAGTCTGACGAGGCGCCTCAACCAATACCTTTTTACCGGTCCCTTGACCAGGAGGCAGGACGTCATCCTCCTCACTCCCCATCGACCTCTTGCGAGAATCACTACTAACCTCCATATCCAACCTCTCATCCTCCTGATACACTGACACTTACACCTCTTGCACATTCAAGTGTAAAGCCTCCAGACCATCTTCCCCCAGTGTACCCACTTCACCCAATAACCCACCACCAGGGCTCACAGAACCCTCAAGCACCTCCCCTTGGGTACTGTCCAACAGTCCCTGCAATACCTCAGGCAAAACTGCCTCCAAACCCACATCCAATGTCAATTCCTCTTGCACAAGACGTTCCTCAGACACTTCCACTCCCTGCGACATGTCCACTGTTCCCTGTACTATGTCACTCCACTTTCCCACTGATGCCACAACATCACTGTCACTCCTCACTTCCTCAGGCACACCCTGGTCCATCCCAAGGTGTCTCCCGAATGGTCGTCGTCCCTGTCGCCTCTCACACTCAGCAGCAATATGCTCATAAGAGTCAAAGAGTCTACAAGTACGCCTTTGCCCAGCATAAGTCACATAAACCTGTGACCTAAACTCTTCCAACACCACATAGGATGGAATAGGCTTTCGTAAAATCATCTTCAAGTTGAAAGACCCTTCTGGGACTCCTGCATAAAAACCATCTGTCTACCTTCCCATAGCTGCATAATGTATCACACCATACACCGAAAATGCAGCTCTTACATCCTGCTCCGTCGCTTCGAATAGCAAATTCCTAATCTTGATCCATGTGTAACGTCTGGAGACATCCTTGAGCTTTACCTCCACTGCAGCAGTCACAGGAAGGCAAACTTCTTCATACTTTTCCACAAGTTTGTTGTATACAGCCGCCGTGTTAAGCTTGATGAATATCCTTGCACTCCCATTCAATGCAATGCCATAAATGTCTCCATGTTCAACTCCATAAACGTCTCTGATGATAGCTGGCAGCAAAACTCCGGCATTGGTAGGATAAATGGCTCCTTTTACCAATTCAACACAGACATTGTTAATACGACGACGATACAACTCCACCATTTTGCTGCTTGAAGAAAACTGTGTCACTCCACACGTTCCCACCAGAGGCCACTGGTCGTTGGATGCGCCAAGTGCAAACTCAGGAACAACTGCGCAAGACAACCTTCCGGCCCGAGAGCGAAGAGATGAATGCCCCTGAAGTACACTCGTCCTGGATTTCCGATTTCCTACCTTCATATCTTCTCTATTAACCTTCCTTCTTCCTGAATCGTGAACAGCAGCAGCAGCAACAACAGTAGTAGCAGCACCAACAGTAGTAGCAACAACAACAGTTGTAGCAGCAACAACAGTAGTAGCAACAACAACAGTAGTAGCAGCAACAACAATAGTAGCAGCAGCAACAATAGTAGCAGCAACAACAACCGTAGCAGCATCAACAGTAGTAGCAACAACAACAGTAGTAGCAGCAACAACAGTAGTAGCAGCAACAATAGTAGCAACAACAACAATAGTAGCAGCAACAACAATAGTAGCAGCAACAACAATAGATGTAACAACAACAGAAGTAGCAGCAACAACAGTAGTAGCAACAACAACAGTAGTAGCAACAACAACAGTAGTAGCAGCAACAACAATAGTAGCACGAACAGTAGTAGCAGCAACAACAAAAGTAGCAACAACAACAGTAGTAGCAGCAAGAACAGTAGTAGCAGCAAGAACAGTAGTAGCAGCAAGAACAGTAGTAGCAACAACAACAGTAGTAGCAACAACAGTAGTAGCAATAACAACAGTAGCAACTACAGAAACAATTGTAGTAGCAACACTAAAACTTATTAATTTCAATATATAATTATTAATAGATCCTTATAAAAAGGATTTCAAAATTTTCCTAATCAACAGTTTAATTCATAGTTACTCATGGAGGAGGAGGTGTTGATTCACCGGGAATTCTCCCGGCCCGGGTCTTTACCAGATGGCGACTCGGCTCCGGCTCCCTGGCATGGGAGTATCAAAGACCTATGTCTCCCATGGGAGGGGGTACCTGTCAGCAGCGGGACCAACTGGCCCCAGGCCTAGCCACATTCCCCACCAGCACGAGGCAGGTGGTAGGTAGATGCTAGGCCTCTCTGGTCTGCCACTTTCCCTAGAAGGGCTGGGCATGGTGGACGACCATGGTTACTTTTCATTCATTCAAGGACTCACAGGTTAGGACCCACTAGGGGTGAGGGGGAAGTAGGGACAGACGAAGAATAGCCGGTGAGAGGAAGAGCTGAAGTGGAAGAGAAAGAGTCAGGACTAAACCCAACTGTTTGTGGGGTAAACCCCTTCCATGGTTACTCACTATTCTATTCTAGTCTATGTGATTTGCCGGTATGGATCCCGGCCCGGGTCTCTTCCAATTTGGTGACCCGTCATCAACTCCCCGGAAGGGAAGTGTCATGTATCGACATTAAAGGTACATGTGTGGTATTCCTTTGGTGGGAAGAGGGGTCCTCTCCGAATCTATGGACAAACGACGTCCCAAAAGGTAGGTTGCTAAAATGGTGGTTGGTGCAGGGTGCAACAGAGGCCCTCAGAAGGCCTTCACAGTGACGTCAGCGGGGGAACGGGTGACGTGCAATGACTGGGAGTAAGGTCTCTAAATCTTTGACGGCCAAGTACACCAGATGTCCCGCCTCATCTTCCCGGGCCCGCCCCACCGGGGTCATCGGGAAGTGTCTGCGGCGAAGGAACAATGTAGCGGGGCAGTCCAACAGGTAGTGCACCAGGGGTGTCGAAACCATCCGGTCACAGTGGGCACAGAGCTCCTCTCTTGCCCGTTCAACGATCCGTGCAGTGGTGGGATACCCTAAGCGTAGGGGTGGATAGCCACCCGCAGTTCCTGGTCTGCTTCCGAATGGTTGGAGGGGCGCCCTGTGAGTCGCCCTGTCATACCAGCGGCGGCTCCGGGAATCCCCAGGGTCAGGAAGTGGGCGCCTGGCCGCACTGGTTGCCCATAGCATAATCTGGCTAAGGCTGATGGCGATTGCACCATGTGGCTGTGCCTTGAGCGTTGGGTCTTAGCAGCCTCATCTGCTGCATCATTGCCGGGGATACCCACATGGCTTGGGATCCAATTGATGGTGGCTCTACGACCCTGGGCCATGAGCGTCTGCAGGTCGCCCCGAATGGACGTGAGTAAGTGTATTTTGTCCCTTGGTTCTTTGTGCATAATTGCCTGGATTGCTGACTTGGAATCAACATGGATGACGAGGGGATGCTGATGGCCTGCAATTGCATGCTGCAGAGCTTGTTGAACGGCATAGAGTTCAGCCTGGAGTATGGAGCAATGGTCTGGGAGGCGCCAACCTGCTGTCAGATTGCTGTGGAACAACCCAGAAGCTGTGCGCCATCAGTGTAATACAGTACACACTAAGGGCTTTCCACAGGTTACTCACTTGGAAATTTTCTTAGTTAACAATTTTGCTAATAGTTTTTAAAACACTACAATTTTTTTTATGCTATTGTTTTAAAAGATTTATTTACTTTTAAAAATGCTTTAAATGCTCTATTTTATTTCGTGCTTTATAAAACTGGGATGTTTGAATGTGTGTGGATGTAGTGCGGATGATAACAAAGAGATGATTGCTGATGTTATGAATGAAAAGAAGTTGGATGTCCTGACCCTAAGCGAAACAAAGCTGAAGGGGGTAGGTGAGTTTCAGTGGGGAGAAATACATGGGATTAAGTCAGGAGTATCTGAGAGAGTTAGAGCTAAGGCGTAGCAATAATGTTGAAGGACCAGTTATGGAAAGAGAAGAGGGAATATAAATGTGTAAATTCAAGGATTATGTGGATTAAAATAAGGGTTGGATGCGAAAAGTGGGTTATAATAAGCGTGTATGCACCTGGAGAAGAGAGGAGTGTAGACAAGAGAGAGAGAGATTTTGGGAGATGTTAAGCGAATGTATAGGAACTTTTGAATCAAGTGAGAGAGTAATTGTGGTAAGGGACCTAAATGCTAAAGTAGGAGAAACATGTAGAAAGGGTGTGGTAGGTAAGTTTGGGGTGCCAGGGGTAAATGAAAATGGGAGCCCTTTGATTGAACTTTGTATAGAATGGGGTTTAGTTATAGGTAATACATATTTTCAGAAAAAGAGGATAAATATGTATATGTACAAGATATGATGTAGGGCGTAATAACAGTAGTTTGTTAGACTACGTATTGGAAGATAAAAGACTGTTGAGTAGATTTCAGGATGTACATGCTTATAGAGGGGCCACAGATATATCAGATCACTTTTTAGTTGTAGCTACAGTGAGAGTAAAAGGTAAACGGGATACAAGGAAAATAGAAGCAGTAAGTAAGAGAAAGGTGAAGGCTTATAAACTAAAAGAGGAGGCAGTTAGGGTAAGATATAAACAACTATTGGAGGATAGATGGGCTCGTGAGAGTGCAGGAAATGGGGTTGAAGATGTATGGGGTAGGTTAAAGAATGTAGTGTTAGAGTGTTCAGCAGATATTTGTGGTTACAGGGAAGAAGAAGCGATTGGTGGAATGATGATGTAAAGAGAGTAGTAAGGGAGAAAAAGTTAGCATATGAGAGGTTTTTACAAAGTAGAAGTGATGCAAGGTGGGAAGGGTATATGAAGAGAAAACGAGAGGTTAAGAGAGTGGTGAAGCAATGTAAAAAGAGAGCAAATGAAAGAGTGGGTGAGATGATATCAACAAATTTCGTTGAAAATAAGAAAAAGTTTTGGAGTGAGATTAATAAGTTGAGGAAGCCTAGGGAACAAATGGATTTGACAGTTAAAAATAGGAGAGGAGAGTTATTAAATGGAGAGTTAGAGGTATCGGGAAGATGGAGGGAATATTTTGAGGAGTTGTTAAATGTTGATGAAGACAGGGAAGATGTGATTTCGTGTATAGGGCAAGGAGGAATAACATCTTGTAGGAGTGTGGAAGAGCCTGTTGTGAGTGTGGGGGAAGTTCGTGGGGCAGTGGGTAGAATGAAAGGGGGTAAGGCAGCTGGGATTGATGGGATAAAGGTAGAAATGTTAAAAGCAGGCGGAGATATAGTTTTGGAGTGGTTGGTGCTATTATTTAATAAATGTATGGAAGAGGGTAAGGTACCTAGAAACTGGCAGAGAGCGTGTATTGTTCCTTTGTATAAAGGCAAAGTGGACAAAAGAGAGTAGAAAAATTATAGGGGAATAAGTCTGTTGAGTATACCAGGTAAAGTGTATGGTAGAGTTATTATTGAAAGAATTAAGAGTAAGACAGAGAGCAGAATAGCAGATGAACAAGGAGACTTTAGGAAAGGTAGGGGGTGTGTAGACCAAGTGTTTGCAGTGAAACATATAGGTGAACAGTATTTGGATAAGGGTAAAGAGGTTTTTGTAGCATTTATGGATTTGGAAAAGGAGTATGATAGGGTGGATAGGGGGGCAATGTGGCAGATGTTGCAGGTGTATGGAATAGGAGGTAGGTTACTGAAAGCAGTGAAGAGATTTAATGAGGATAGTGAGGCTCAGGTTAGAGTGTGTAGGAGAGAGGGAGATTATTTCTCAGTAAAAGTAGGCCTTAGACAAGGATGTGTGATGTCACTGTGGTTGTTCAATATATTTATAGATGTGGTTGTAATAGAAGTGAATGCGAGGGTCTTGGCAAGAGGTGTGGGGGTTAAAAGACAAAGAATCAAATACAAAGTGGGAGTTGTCACAGTTGCTTTTTGCTGATGACACTGTACTTTTGGGAGATTCTGAAGAGAAGTTGCAGAGGTTGATGGATGAATTTGGTAGGGTATGTAAAAGAAGAAAATTGAAAGTGAATATAGGAAAGAGTAAGGTGATGAAGATAACAAAAAGATTAGGTGACGAAAGACTGGATATCAGATTGGAGTGAGAGAGTATGGAGGAGGTGAATGTATTCAGATATTTGGGAGTGGACGTGTCAGCAGATGGGTCTATGAAGGATGAGGTGAATCATAGAATTGATGAGGGGAAAAGGGTGTGTGGTGCACTTCGGAGTCTGTGGAGACAAAGAACTTTGTCCATGGAAATAAAGAGGGGAATGTATGAGAGTATAGTTATACCAACACTCTTATATGGGTGTGAAACATGGGTGATGAATGTTGCAACGAGGAGAAGGCTGGAGGTAGTGGAGATGTCATGTCTAAGGTCAATGTGTGGTGTGAATATAATGCAGAGAATTCGGAGTTTGAAAATTAGGAGGAGGTTTGGGATTACCAAAACTATTATCCAGAGGGCTGAGGAGGGGTTGTTGAGGTGGTTCGGACATGTAGAGAGAATGGAACGAAACAGAATGACTTCGAGAGTGTATAAATCTGTAGTGGAGGGAAGGCGGGGTAGGGGTCGGCCTAGGAAAGGTCGGAGGGAGGGGGCAAAAGAGGTTTTGTGTGCGAGGGGCTTGGACTTCCAGCAAGTGTGAGTGAGCGTATTTGATAGGAGTGAATGAATGAAAACACATGGTTTTTAATACTTGACGTGCTGTTGGAGTGTGAGCAAAGTAACATTTATGAAGGGATTAAGGGAAACCGGCAGGCCGGACTTGAGTCCTGGAGATGGGAAGTACAGTGCCGGCACTCTGAAGGAGGGGTGTTAATGTTGCAGTTTTATAAGTGTATTGTAAAGCACCCCTCTGGCAAGACAGTGATGGAGTGAATGATGATGAAAGTTTTTCTTTTTCGGGCCACCCTGCCTTGGTGGGAATCGGCCGATGTGTTAAAAAAAATAAAAAATTATTTTGTTTAGGAATTAAATAATTTCAAAATTATTTACATAATGGTTACCCACTTAATTATTTTATTTATACCTATTTTGGGGAACTTTTTTTTAAAATAATAATAATAATAATAATAATAATAATAATAATAATAATAATAATATAATAATAATATTTTTATTTCGATGCAAGTTACAAATATACATAGTTATTGGTAGTTACAATTATAAAACTGTAATGCAAGGAGAGCCACTGGCATGCCATAGCATTAGGGGCAGCTTATTCTAAAGACTTATTCACTATGTACATAATACTAGAGAAATGGATTGAGTTTATTCTAGTTATATATTATTTCAAATTACAATATGATTATACATACTATTAAAAGACAATACTAGAGAAATTGGTTGAGTTTTTTCTAGTTGTATATTTTATTTCAAGTTACAATATGTTGATGCTATACTAGTGAAATAATACTGGAGCTGGAGCTGGAGCTGAGCGTCGGTAAGATGGGATGGAAGTAGGATGGGTAAGGATAGAAATATGGGAAAAGGTTTGGGAAGGGTAGGAGGTGGGAATGTACAGGTGAGTGACACGTCCACTCTGGGCGACATGTGCAGGTAAACTGCAGGCGACATGTGCAGATAAACTGCAGGCGTTGTTGATAGGTTTGTGTGATGCTGAGACGAGTTGTATCAGGTGATGAGGCGGGTGTAGTTGTACTGCAGGAGGCTGGCAGACGGCGGTAGGAGAGGCACAGAAGGCAGCTGTATTAGGGTCGATTAATATTGGAGGAGAAATCACTGATACGTTCCATTAATGAGTGAGGTGAACTGTCGTAGTGAGATGTGTTTCAATTTAATTGGACGTTGTAGCATAGGATGCTGAAGGTCATGTATAATGTCGTCAATGGTATTGAGTGGAGTGGCAGTACAGGTGAACTTGACAGTTCCTTCTTGGAGACGTTGATTAAGCTCAGTGGGCATCATTGTTGTGGGAAATTGTCGAGTAATCCAATATCTGACACTATGCATGGTACATGGCGGTAGTGACGGAGTGGAAGTGCTGGAAGACGAAGTC
>WNWK01042758.1:0-15835 GCA_009830355.1 Cherax destructor | reverse complement strand
TCTATTAAATGTAGTTATATTCAGTTAACTAAACATGTGTACGGAATTTTTCTTATTGCAACATGATATCTGCCTGGGGAGACATGAGTGCCAGTGTGGGGGAGACAAGATACCTGCCTGGGGAGACATGAGTGCCAGTGTGGGGGAGACAAGATATCTGCCTGGGGAAACATGAGTGCCAGTGTGAGGGAGACAAGATACCTGTCTGGGGAGACATGAATGTCAGTGTGGGAGACACAAGATACCTGTCTGGGGAGACATGAGTGCCAGTGTGGGGGAGACACGTTACTTGCCTGAGGAGACATGAATGCCAGTGTGGGAGACACAAGAGTAGTAAAGCACAGTTACACATAAGAACAGCACAGTAACACCCAAGAAAAGTACAGTTACACATAATACAGTAACACAAGGAAAGTACAATAACAAATAACAGAACAGTACAGTACATGTACCGCACAAGAACAATAAAGTAAAACAGGGGAACAGTGGAGCAACATTATAATGCATTAAATAACAGTATAAGAGACATTAACAAAGAGTTCTAGTGGACAGGCTGTGGGATCGACTGCTGAAATGTTGTCAAGAGGTCGAGTCTCCAAGATTGTTCTCCTTATTTTCCTCAACGAAACTTGTTATTTTTTTGACTGTGAATCATGAGAATTCTAACAGCTGTGTGAGACATTCTAGATATATGCATGAGAATGTGTACACATGAGTGGTATAGGGGTCAGAACGTGTGCACATGAGTGGTATAGGGGTCAGAACGTGTGCACATGAGTGGTATAGGGGTCAGAACGTGTGCACATGAGTGGTATAGGGGTCAGAACGTGTGCACATGAGTGGTATAGGGTCAGAACGTGTGCACATGAGTGGTATAGGGGTCAGAACGTGTACACATGAGTGGTATAGGGGTCAGAACGTGTGCACATGAGTGGTATAGGGGTCAGAACGTGTGCACATGAGTGGTATAGGGGTCAGAACGTGTGCACATGAGTGGTATAGGGGTCAGAACGTGTGCACATGAGTGGTATAGGGGTCAGAACGTGTGCACATGAGTGGTATAGGGGTCAGAACGTGTACACATGAGTGGTATAGGGGTCAGAACGTGTGCACATGAGTGGTATAGGGGTCAGAACGTGTGCACATGAGTGGTATAGGGGTCAGAACGTGTGCACATGAGTGGTATAGGGGACAGAACGTGTGCACATGAGTGGTATAGGGGTCAGAACGTGTGCACATGAGTGGTATAGGGGTCAGAACGTGTGCACATGAGTGGTATAGGGGTCAGAACGTGTGCACATGAGTGGTATAGGGGTCAGAACGTGTGCACATGAGTGGTATAGGGGTCAGAACGTGTGCACATGAGTGGTATAGGGTCAGAACGTGTGCACATGAGTGGTATAAGGGTCAGAACGTGTGCACATGAGTGGTATAGGGGTCAGAACGTATGCACATGAGTGGTATAGGGGTCAGAATGTGTGCACATGAGTGGTATAGGGGTCAGAACGTGTGCACATGAGTGGTATAGGGTCAGAACGTGTGCACATGAGTGGTATAGGGGTCAGAACGTGTGCACATGAGTGATATAGGGGTCAGAACGTGTGCACATGAGTGGTATAGGGTCAGAACGTGTGCACATGAGTGGTATAGGGGTCAGAACGTGTGCACATGAGTGGTATAGGGGTCAGAACGTGTGCACATGAGTGGTATAGGAGTCAGAACGTGTGCACATGAGTGGTATAGGGGTCAGAATGAGAGATACTGTACGTGTGCATGGATATTTGAGTAAACATTCATGCTAGAATGGGAGGAAAACATTGAGTGTTGTAGTTTTCGTGTGCGTCTGACTGTACTCACCTAATTGTGGTGATATGCCTCCACTACGTCACTTGCCAGACTATTCCACTTCCTAACAACTCTATGGCTGAAGAAATACTTCCTAACATCCCTTTGACTCATCTGAGTCTTCAACTTCCAATTGTGACCCCTTGTTTCTGTGTCCCATCTCTGGAACATCCTGTCTCTGTCCACCTTATCTATTCCACGCATTATTTTGTATGTCGTTATCATGTCTCCCCTGACCCTCCTGTCCTTCAGTGTCGTCAGGCCGATTTCCCTTAACCTTTCTTCGTAGGTCATTCCCCTTAGCTCTGCAACTAGCCTTGTTGCAAATTTTTGCACTTTCTCTAATTTCTTGACGTGCTTGACCAGGTGTGAGTTTCAAACTGGTGCTGCATACTCCAGTAAGGGCCTGACGTACACGGTGTACAGAGTCTTGAACGATTACTTCCTGAGGTATCTTAACGCTATTCTCAGGTTTGCCAGGCGCCCATATGCCGCAGCAGTTATCTGGTTAATGTGTGCTTCCGGAGACGTGCTCGGTATTATACTCACCCCAAGATCTTTCTCCTTGAGTGAGGTTTGCAGTCTTTGGCCACCTGGCCAATATTCTGTCTGCGGTCTTCTTTGCCCTTCCTCGATCTTCATGACTTCGCGTCTAGCCTGTCCAGGTCTCTTTGTAGTCCTACCTGATCTTTGCATGGCTTGCAAATAAAAATTGAGGAATAACAGAATAAAATAAATTTTATCCTTATTTATTACAGTTTTTAATGAGGTTGAGAAAAGATTAACACATGTACACTAGTCTATACACACACAAAAATTGACAAATACATTTATACAGCCAGAAAACTATTAATAGAGTTTATTTACGTAGATTTACAGCATAACTTGAATAGTTTAAAATTTTCATTTTCTAGCCTCTCCTGGGTGGGGGAGCTGTGTGGCAGCTTGGTCTCGTCTATCTGGTGTACGGTCGTGGCTGTCTTAGTGGGTGTAATTACTGTAATTCCACCCACCTGGACAGTCTCTACCGTTGAGCAGCTAGACAAGACCAAGTTTCCACCCAGCAAGGTCACTGAGGGTGGTGAAAACCTCTGACTAACGGGAAGTGGGGAACGGAAGACATCCGGGAGCGAACGGATGGAATCCTGGACACATGGACCTAGGAAGCGGGGGAGGGGGAAGAGGTAGACCTTAAAGTCTCCACGAGATAACTCTGAGGTTGACAGTGGTCGCAATAATAATATTAATAATAATCATAATAATGTCTTTAGGTAATTTTGGTTTCCTGCCATTGGCTTTGGTCGCAGACCGGGCGGCGGGGGGCGTTGACCCCCGGAACTCTCTCCAGGTAAACTCCAGGTACACATGGGAACATATAAAGATCCGCATACTTTTCAGAACAGCTGATACAGCATCCATATTAGAGTATCAGGATAAAAACAAGATTCGCACCAGTGTCTGACTAATGATAAGAAAATCTGATAAAATGAAAAAGGTAATAACTCTCATATTAAACGTGAAATATTATGTTCTTTATATTTCCTAGCTTAACATGCTGCTATCACTGAATAATGTACGTTATCTAATGAATTTTTATCACAAATTATTGAAAAAAAAGTCATAGTGAGAGTTGCTCTCCTGTGCACCTTCACCTGAACGTCACATTACACCTTCACCTGAAGGTCACATTACACCTTCACCTGAAGGTCACATTACACCTTCACCTGAACGTCACATTACACCTTCACCTGAAGGTCACATTACACCTTCACCTGAAGGTCACATTACACCTTCACCTGAACGTCACATTACACCTTCACCTGAAGGTCACATTACACCTTCACTTGAAGGTCACATTACACCTTCACCTGAAGGTCACATTACACCTTCACCAGAAGGTCACATTACACCTTCACCTGAACGTCACATTACACCTTCACCTGAACGTCACATTACACCTTCACCTGAACGTCACATTACACCTTCACCTGAACGTCACATTACACCTTCACCTGAACGTCACATTACACCTTCACCTGAAGGTCACATTACACCTTCACCTGAACGTCACATTACACCTTCACCTGAAGGTCACATTACACCTTCACCTGAACGTCACATTACACCTTCACCTGAACGTCACATTACACCTTCACCTGATGGTCACATTGCACCTTCACTTGAAGGTCACATTACACCTTCACTTGAAGGTCACATTACACATTCACCTGAAGGTCACATTACACCTTCACTTGAAGGTCACATTGCACCTTCACCTGAAGGTCACATTGCACCTTCACCTGAAGGTCACATTACACCTTCACTTGAAGGTCGCATTACACCTTCACTTGAAGTTCACATTAAACCTTCACCTGAAGGTCACATTACACCTTCACTTGAAGGTCACATTACATCTTCACTTGAAGGTCACATTACACCTTCACTTAAAGGTCACATTACACCTTCACCTGAAGGTCACATTACACCTTCACTTGAAGGTCACATTACACCTTCACCTGAAGGTCACATTACACCTTCACTTGAAGGTCACATTAAACCTTCACCTGAAGGTCACATTACACCTTCACTTGAAGGTCACATTACATCTTCACTTGAAGGTCACATTACACCTTCACTTGAAGGTCACATTACACCTTCACCTGAAGGTCACATTACACCTTCACCTGAAGGTCACATTACACCTTCACTTGAAGGTCACATTACACCTTCACTTGAAGGTCACATTACACCTTCACTTGAAGTTCACATTAAACCTTCACCTGAAGGTCACATTACACCTTCACTTGAAGGTCACATTACATCTTCACCTGAAGGTCACATTGCACCTTCACCTGAAGGTCACATTGCACCTTCACCTGAAGGTCACATTACACCTTCACTTGAAGGTCACATTACATCTTCACTTGAAGGTCACATTTTACCTTCACTTGAAGGTCACATTGCACCTTCACCTGAAGGTCACATTGCACCTTCACCTGAAGGTCACATTACACCTTCACTTGAAGGTCACATTACATCTTCACTTGAAGGTCACATTACACCTTCACTTGAAGGTCACATTGCACCTTCACCTGAAGGTCACATTGCACCTTCACCTGAAGGTCACATTACACCAACCTTTGTGTATTTTTCTCTTATAATATACAACAATATATTTGACATAGCTCCATAATTCCATCATTAACTTTCATTACATTAGTTAACTCTCAGTTGCTAACAAGTCTCTTTCATAAGACGGGGAAAGAGTTTCCTTCATGTTGTAGGGCTCTTGTTCCAAGGAAATACATCCGTTCCTCGGATAAAACTTTAGTGCCACTTACACTACTTCATTAATTTATTAATAATAATTTCTTCAACTTCCTCGGATCAAAACTAAATGTTACACTTTATTTTTAATGTTTAATCAAAGCAACAAAAAATATGAATCTCCATCAAGAAAAAAATAAACAAAAAGTACAAAGACGCTGCCAGCAGAGTCAGTGAGGCTGCCAGCAGAGTCAGTGAGGCTGCCAGCAGAGTCAGTGAGGCTGCCAGCAGAGTCAGTGAGGCTGCCAGCAGAGTCAGTGAGGCTGCCAGCAGAGTCAGTGAGGCTGCCAGCAGAGTCAGTGAGGCTGCCAGCAGAGTCAGTGAGGCTGCCAGCAGAGTCAGTGAGGCTGCCAGCAGAGTCAGTGAGGCTGCCAGCAGAGTCAGTGAGGCTGCCAGCAGAGTCAGTGAGGCTGCCAGCAGAGTCAGTGAGGCTGCCAGCAGAGTCAGTGAGGCTGCCAGCAGAGTCAGTGAGGCTGCCAGCAGAGTCAGTGAGGCTGCCAGCAGAGTCAGTGAGGCCCAAATGCAAAGTCATGAAGATCGGGGAAGGGCAAAGAAGACCGCAGACAGAGTACAGACTAGATGGACAAAGACTGCAAACCTCGTTAAAGGAGAAAGACCTTGGGGTGAGTATAAAACCAAGCACGTCTCCGGATGCACACATCAACCAGGTAACTGCGGCAGCATATGGGCGACTGGCAAACCTAAGATTAGCGTTCCGATACCTTAATAAGGAATCGTTCAAGACACTGTACACCGTGTACGTCAGGCCCATACTACAGTATGCAGCACCAGTTTGGAACCCATACCTGGTCAAGCACGTCAAGAAATTAGAGAAAGTGCAAAGGTTTGCGACAAGGTTAGTTCCAGAGCTCAGGGAAATATCCTACAACGAAAGGTTAAGGGAAATCGGCCTGATAACACTGGAGGACAGGAGGGTTAGAGGAGACATGATAACGACATACAAAATACTTCGGGAAATTGACAAGGTAGATAGTGACAAGATGTTCCAGAGAGGGGACACAGAAACAAGGGGGCACAATTGGAAGTTGAAGACTCAGATGAGTCAAAGGGATGTTAGGAAGTATTTCTTCAGTCATAGAATTGTCAGGAAGTGGAATAGTCTAGCAAGTGAGGTAGTGGAGGCAGGAACCATATATAGCTTTAGGACGAGGTATGATAAAGATCATAGAGCAGGAAAAGAAGGGACCCAGTAGCGGACAGTGAAGAGGCGGGGCCAGAAGCTGAGTCTCGACCTCTGCAACCACAATTAGGTGAGTACACTGCTACCAACACTCAAATACACACACGTGTACAAACACAATGCTACCAACACTCACATACACAGGTGTACAAACACAATGCTACCAACACTCACATACACACGTGTACAAACACAATGCTACCAACACTCACATACACACGTGTACAAACACAATGCTACCAACACTCACATACACAGGTGTACAAACACAATGCTACCAACACTCACATACACACGTGTACAAACACAATGCTACCAACACTCACATACACACGTGTACAAACACAATGCTACCAACACTCACATACACACACGTGTACAAACACACTGCTACCAACACTCACATACACACACGTGTACAAACACACTGCTACCAACACTCACATACACAGGTGTACAAACACAATGCTACCAACACTCACATACACACACGTGTACAAACACAATATTACCAACACTCACATACACACGTGTACAAACACACTGCTACCAACACTCACATACACATGTGTACAAACACAATGCTACCAACACTCACATACACACACGTGTACAAACACAATGCTACCAACACTCACATACACACACGTGTACAAACACAATGCTACCAACACTCACATACACACACGTGTACAAACACACTGCTACCAACACTCACATACACAGGTGTACAAACACAATGCTACCAACACTCACATACACACACGTGTACAAACACAATATTACCAACACTCACATACACACGTGTACAAATACACTGCTACCAACACTCACATACACATGTGTACAAACACAATGCTACCAACACTCACATACACACACGTGTACAAACACAATGCTACCAACACTCACATACACACGTGTACAAACACAATGCTACCAACACTCACATACACACACGTGTACAAACACAATGCTACCAACACTCACATACACACGTGTACAAACACAATGCTACCAACACTCACATACACACACGTGTACAAACACAATGCTACCAACACTCACATACACACACGTGTACAAACACAATGCTACCAACACTCACATACACACACGTGTACAAACACAATGCTACCAACACTCACATACACACACGTGTACAAACACAATGCTACCAACACTCACATACACACACGTGTACAAACACAATGCTACCAACACTCACATACACAGGTGTACAAACACAATGCTACCAACACTCACATACACACACGTGTACAAACACAATGCTACCAACACTCACATACACACACGTGTACAAACACAATGCTACCAACACTCACATACACACACGTGTACAAACACACTGCTACCAACACTCACATACACACACGTGTACAAACACAATGCTACCAACACTCACATACACAAGTGTACAAACACAATGCTACCAACACTCACATACACATGTGTACAAACACAATGCTACCAACACTCACATACACACACGTGTACAAACACAATGCTACCAACACTCACATACACAGGTGTACAAACACAATGCTACCAGCACTCACATACACACACGTGTACAAACACAATGCTACCAACACTCACATACACATGTGTACAAACACAATGCTACCAACACTCACATACACACACGTGTACAAACACAATGCTACCAACACTCACATACACACGTGTACAAACACAATGCTACCAACACTCACATACACACACGTGTACAAACACAATGCTACCAACACTCACATACACACGTGTACAAACACAATGCTACCAACACTCACATACACACGTGTACAAACACAATGCTACCAACACTCACATACACACACGTGTATAAACACAATGCTACCAACACTCACATACACACGTGTACAAACACACTGCTACCAACACTCACATACACACACGTGTACAAACACAATATTACCAACACTCACATACACACACGTGTACAAACACAATGCTACCAACACTCACATACACACACGTGTACAAACACAATGCTACCAACACTCACATACACACACGTGTACAAACACAATGCTACCAACACTCACATACACACACGTGTACAAACACACTGCTACCAACACTCACATACACACACGTGTACAAACACAATGCTACCAACACTCACATACACACACGTGTACAAACACAATGCTACCAACACTCACATACACACGTGTACAAACACAATGCTACCAACACTCACATACACACACGTATACAAACACATGTACAAACACACGCACCTAATAATCAAACAGTACAAGCCTAACAATAGACCAGTAGACTCATTACAGTGATGAGTTAATTGCAACAACTGGGAGTGATATTCACTACAGAAGTTTTCTCTCCCAATACGTCATCTATTGTTGTTTCTTCTCCTTTCAGGACAATACTGGTGAAAAACGTATCCTCCTAATGACTTAAAAAATAATATGCGAAATGATCTCAAAATAAAAGCTTGATATGAATAATGTTTCATAATTGTTCAGTCATTTCAGTTATTACCGTTAATCAACTGACCCATTATGATTAATGATCAACAATTCTATTATTAAAGTTCGTCAGAATTGTGATTATCTTAAATAAGAAGTTGTGTTTCTACGATTAATCAACTGTTATGGTTTTACTAAGAATCGTCAGTTTCCTTATTATTAAGACTCAGTTGTTCTCTTATTACTAATACGCAAGAGTTCTTTAACCACGGATCAGCAGTTATACTGTAACCACGGATCAGTAGTTATTCTGTAACCACGGATCAGTAGTTATTCTGTAACCACGGATCAGTAGTTATTCTGTAACCACGGATCAGCAGTTATACTGTAACCACGGATCAGCAGTTATACTGTAACCACGGATCAGTAGTTATTATGTAACCACGGATCAGTAGTTATTCTGTAACCACGGATCAGTAGTTATACTGTAACCACGGATCAGTAGTTATTCTGTAATTACGGATCAGTACTTTTACTGTAACCACGGATCAGTAGTTATACTGAAACCACGGATCAGTAGTTATACTGTAACCACGGATCAGTAGTTATTCTGTAATCACGGATCAGTACTTTTATTGTAACCACGGATCAGTAGTAATACTGTAACCACGGATCAATAGTTATACTGTAACCACGGATCAGTAGTTATACTGTAACCACGGATCAGTAGTTATACTGTAATCACGGATCAGTAGTTGTTCTGTAATCACGGATCAGTACTTTTACTGTAACCACGGATCAGTAGTTATACTGTAACCACGGATCAGTAGTTTTACTGTAACCACGGATCAGTAGTTTTACTTTTACTATGAATCAGTAGTTTTACTGTAACCATGGATCAGTAGTTTTACCATGGATCAGTAGTTTTACTGTAACCACGGATCGGTAGTTATACTGTAACCACGGATCAGTACTTTTACTGTAACCACGGATCAGTAGTTATACTGTAACTACGGATCAGTAGTTATACTCTAACCAAGGATCAGTAGTTTTACTGTAACTACGGATCAGTAGTTATACTCTAACCAAGGATCAGTAGTTTTACTGTAACTACGGATCAGTAATGATTTACTGTAACTACGGATCAGTAGTTTTACTGTAACCACGGATCAGTAATTATTTACTGTAACTACGGATCAGTAGTTTTACTGTAACCACGGATCAGTAGTTTTACTTTTACCATGAATCAGTAGTTTTACTGTAACCACGGATCAGTAGTTTTACTGTAACCACGGATCAGTAGTTATACTGTAACCACGGATCAGTAGTTATACTGTAACCACGGATCAGTAGTTTTACTGTTACCATGGATCAGCAGAATAAGTGTTGTCTCAGATTAAAAGGTCTATTGACGTTTCGGATCACTACTATGGATCAAATGATCTATCAGTAATATGGCTCATAAAATCTATTACTACTATGGAAAATTAATAAACGAAAACCTTATTTGGTGAATGTTTTTTTTTTTTTTTTTTTTTCATTAACACTTAATATTATGTTGAGGCCAAGTAGCGTCACTAAACATACTAACATAGAAATTACTCTCTCCCTCACTCTCTCTGACTTCTTTTATGTTCTTCTGAACGTTGAAGAACATTATAATGGTTATTAATGCTTCTGAACAAGTACTGAAAGGGAAGAAAACTTAAGAGCGTCTCAACGATTTATTTTCATTTAATGAAATGGTGTATATTTTTGTGCGCCTCTTAGTGAGAACAATGTATAATGTATGTGAGTTTTGGTTTATGGTGCTTGTGTCAATGGTAGTAGTTAACTTGCTGTTACAAGCACTCTACATTGTTATTGGTCATTGTTATTGGTCAAACAACTTTGTAACTCGTAATTGCTACTTCCTTCCTACCAAAGTGTAAGCAATTTAAAATTTATTTTATTCATATATTTTATTGTTTTTTTTTTTTAGCAATTATTCATTGAAGCAAAATTTGCATTGATCAGAATAATCAATACAATATATTATAAAGAAAACTTGAGTTATTAGAGATAAATTAATTATATAAAAGGGAAAAACAAGTCACAGTGCCATTACTGGAAGTACAAGTCACAGTGCCTTTACTGGAAGTACAAGTCACAGTGCCATTATTGGGAGTACAAGTCACAGTGCCATTATTGGGAGTACAAGTCACAGTTCCATTACTGGAAGTACAAGTCGCAGTGCCATTACTGGAAGTACAAGTCGCAGTGCCATTACTGGAAGTACAAGTCGCAGTGCCATTGCTGGAAAAATCACACATAATTATACAAGCGAAGATGGAACAGCCGACACTACCTCAACATGTTCCAAAAAAATCAACCACATCCCAATTATAATTATATTAAAACTTTAGCACTAAATTATTTTTTGTCTTATATATTAAAGATAGAAGCCATTTAAGTTGTACAATGTCTGTTACAGAATAAATAACACCACATTTTTTTACTCAGACTTTTTCAAAAAGTCATATCTCATTAAAAGTTTTCCTTGCTAAGTGACATCAAGTTTTTCATTTTAATTATATTGTTCAATAATGTTTTTAATGTACATGAGTGTGTGTGCATTTACAGACTCATGTACTGGTTGTACATCTGTTGAGAGTATGGTGATACTGGTTGTACATCTGTTGAGAGTATGGTGATACTGGTTGTACATCTGTTGAGAGTATGGTGATACTGGTTGTACATCTGTTGAGAGTATGGTGATACTGGTTGTACATCTGTTGAGAGTATGGTGATACTGGTTGTACATCTGTTGAGAGTATGGCGATACTGGTTGTACATCTGTTGAGAGTATGGTGATACTGGTTGTACATCTGTTGAGAGTATGGTGATACTGGTTGTACATCTGTTGAGAGTATGGGATACTGGTTGTACATCTGTTGAGAGTATGGTGATACTGGTTGTACATCTGTTGAGAGTATGGTGATACTGGTTGTACATCTGTTGAGATATGGATACTGGTTGTATCTGTTGGAATGGTGATACTGGTTGACATCTGTTGAGAGTATGGTGATACTGGTTGTACATCTGTTGAGGTAGGGTGATACTGGTTGTACATCTGTTGAGAGGTGTGATACTGGTTGTACATCTGTTGAGAGTATGTGATACTGGTTGTACATCTGTTGAGGTATGTGATACTGTTTACATCTGTTGAGTATGGTGATACTGGTTGTAAATCTGTTGAGAGTATGGTGATACTGGTTGTACATCTGTTGAGAGTATGGTGATACTGGTTGTAAATCTGTTGAGAGTATGGTGATACTGGTTGTACATCTGTTGAGTATGGATACTGTGCATCTGTTGAGGTATGGTATACTGGTGTAATCTGTTAGTATGGTGATACTGGTTGTAATCTGTTGAGTATGGATCTGGTTGTAATCTGTTGAGAGTTGGTGATACTGGTTGCTCTGTTGAGTGTGCATTGGTTGTACATCTTAAGTATGGTGATATGGTTGTACATCTGTTGAGTATGGTGATACTGGTTGTACATCTGTTGAGTATGGATTGGTTGTACATCTGTTGAGATGGTGATCTGGTTGTACATCTGTTGAGTATGTGATACTGGTTGTACATCTTTGAGAGTATGGTGATTTTTCTCTGTTGAGTATGGATACTGGTTGTACATCTGAGTATGGTGATACTGTTGTACATCTGTTGAGTGGTGATCTGGTTGTACATCTTTGAAGTATGGTGATACTGGTTGTAATCTGTTGAGTATGGTGATACTGGTTGTAATCTGTTGAGAGTATGGGTACTGTAATCTGTTGAGTATGTGATACTGGTTGTAATCTGTTGGAGTATGTTGTTTACTGTATGGTGATACTGGTTGTAAATCTTTGAGTATGGTGATACTGGTTGTAAATCTGTTGAGTATGGTGATCTGGTTTAAATCTGTTGAGGTATGGTGATACTGGTTGTACATCTGTTGAGTATGGATTGGTTGTACTCTGTTGAGAGTATGATACTGGTTGTAATCTGTTGAGGTATGGTGATACTGGTTGTCATCTGTTGATAGGATACTGGTTAATCTGTTGAAGTATGGTGATACGGTTGTACATCTGTTGAGTATGGTGATACTGGTTGTACATCTGTTGATATGGTGATACTGGTTGTATCTTTAGTATGGTGATACTGGTTGAATCTGTTGAAGTATGATATTTGTAATCTGTTGAGATATGGTGATACTGGTTGTACATCTGTTGAAGTATGTACTGGTTACATCTTTGAGTATGGTATACTGGTTGTACATCTGTTGAGAGATACTGGTTGTCATCTGTTGATATGGGATACTGGTTGTACATCTGTTGAGGTATGGTGATACTGGTTGTACATCTTTGATATGGTGATACTGGTTGTACTGTTGAGTATGGTGATCTGTTGACAGTTGTGATACTGGTTGTACATCTGTTGAGTATGGTGATACGGTTGTACATCTGTTGAGATGTGATACTGGGTATTTTGGTATGTGATACTGTTGTACATCTGTTGAGTTGGTGATACTGGTTGTACATCTGTTGAGGTATGGATACGGTTGTACATGTTGGGTAGGATACGTTACATCGTGGATATGGTGATACTGGTTGTACATCTGTTGAGTAGTGATCTGGTTAAATCTGTTGAATGGTGATACTGGTTTACATCTTTGAAATGGTGATACTGTTGTACATCTGTTGAGTATGGTGATACTTTACATTTTGAGTATGGTATACTGTTAAATCTGTTAGAGTATGGTGATACTGTGTCATCTGAAGTATGGGTACTGGTTGAATTTTGAGTATGGTGATACTGGTTGTACATCTTTGGAGTATGGTGATACTGTTGTACACTGTTGAGTATGTGATACTGGTTTACATCTGTTGAGTGGTGAACTGGTTGTAATTGTTATTGGTGATACTGTTGTAATTGTTGAAGTATGGTGATACTGGTTGTACATCTGTTGAGAGTACATACTGGTTGTCATCTGTTGAGTATGGTGATACGGTTTCATTTTGAAGATGGTATCTGGTTGTACATCTGTTGAAGTATAGGTACTGGTTGTACATCTGTTGAGAGTATGGTGATACTGGTTACATCTGTTGAGTATGGTGATACTGGTTGCATCTGTTGAGAGTATGGTGATACTGGTTGTACATCTGTTGAATGGTGAACTGGTTGTACATCTGTTGAGTATGGTGATGTTGTACATCTGTTGAGGTATGGTGATATGGTTGTATCTGTTGAGAGTATGGTGATACGGTTGCACTGTTGAGTAGGTGATACTGGTTGTACATCTGTTGATATGGTGACTGGTGTATCTGTTGAATATGTTGATACTGGTTGTACATCTTTGAGATATGGATACTGGTTGTACATCTGTTGAGTATGGTGATACTGGTTGTACATCTGTTGAGTATGGTGATACTGGTTGTACATCTGTTGAAGTATGGTGATACTGGTTGTACATCTGTTGAGAGTATGGTGATACTGGTTGTACATCTGTTGAGTATGGTATATTGTACATCTGTTGAGTATGGTGATACTGGTTACATCTGTTGAGTATGGTGATACTGGTTGTACATCTGTTGAGAGTATTGTGATACTGGTTGTACATCTGTTGAGAGTATGGTGATACTGGTTGTACATCTGTTGAGAGTATGGTGATACTGGTTGTACATCTGTTTAGAGTATGGTGATACTGGTTGTACATCTGTTGAGAGTATGGTGATACTGGTTGTACATCTGTTGAGAGTATAGCGATACTGGTTGTACATCTGTTGAGAGTATGGTGATACTGGTTGTACATCTGTTGAGAGTATGGTGATACTGGTTGTACATCTGTTGAGAGTATGGTGATACTGGTTGTACATCTGTTGAGAGTATGGTGATACTGATTGTCTGTGAAGATACAGGTTGTATGTATGCTCATATGCAGTGCGTACATGTATCAATGTAACTCATGTGCACATATTATGTACGTACATGTAATGTGTGTATAGAGATACTATGCTGAATGTACTTGACCGGAATTTGTCTCTCAGTACGAACGTATATAATTGTATTTGTTTGGAAAAACAGAAATCTGGTTAAGTAAATTTTCATCTTGTTGGGATTTCACATCATGTTTTATGTGTTATGTATATTTTTATATATCTTATGAGATGTGAAGTGATCGTCTGCACATCATCTCAGCAAAATATATGACTGAGGCGGCAGCGAGACCAACACTGAGCACGATGAATGGACCTTCAACCTGCAAACAAAAAAAAAATGATTAAAATGAGATGTGCATTTAATTTATTTTGATTTACTTATTAATTACAAATTACACGCACACGCACGCACACGCACGCACACACACACACACACACACACACCCCTGCAACCACAATTAGGTAAGTACACACACACACACACACGCACACACACTACACACAACTTAGCAGAGGTGTCTAAACACAGGCAAGGAAAGGGAACGGAGGTCGATCACCAGTAAGCTGTAATTAGAAAGTTTTTTATAGCTAACAAGGAGAGCCGAGGAACGTAGAAATGAGTGGAAGGAGAGCCGAGGAACGTAGAAATGAGTGGAAGGAGAGCCGAGGAACGTAGAAATGAGTGGAAGGAGAGCCGAGGAACGTAGAAATGAGTGGAAGGAGAGCCGAGGAACGTAGAAATGAGTGGAAGGAGAGCCGAGGAGAAAGAGTCAGGGTATGAGGAGACTGAGAGAGAAGTGATGATGGAAGGGCTTAAGTGCAAGATGGAACTAGAATGAGAAATAAATGAGAAGGAACAAAGAGGGTATCTTCAGAGGATATAAAAGGGGAGAGAAGAGCTACAGCTCTTGAGTCAACGATACACAGCCTGGAAGAGGATGTAAATGAGCTTAGAAGGATCTTAATGAGATTCAGGGAAAGGAGTAATGACATGAGAGCAGGAATAGTGTAGCAAATAAGGG
>WNWK01042757.1:0-15837 GCA_009830355.1 Cherax destructor | reverse complement strand
TTTTATGATTTTCTTTTAGGAAGCTTACTTATAGGTATATTTTATCTCAAAAAATAGTTTTCAGAAAATCCTTATGAAAATGCCTTAATCGTCAAAATCAATAAAATCAAGTTTTATAGCATTTTATATTATTTTTAAAAAAATCCATTAAAAATCTATAAAATCAATATTTTCTAAGATATTTCATATTATTTTCGAAAATACATGAAACATTAAAAGCTTCGAAAAATGTGCTAAAATCGTATTTTACTGCATATTTCGACGTTTTGAGCGGTTTGAGTGTTTTGCAAAAGCTCATTTTTAGCTAAAATATTTAGATTTTCCCTTTTAAATAAATTTCTCAGAAATTAAAAATTTAAACGCAAAAAATGCAAAAATTTAAGTTTTATAGCATTTTTGGAATATTTATTAATTATTTACATATTTAATTAAAAATCCCATTAAAAATCTATAAAAATCAATATTTTTATAGAATATTTCATATTATTTTGAAAATACATGAAACATTAAAAGCTCAGAAAAATGTGCTAAAATCGTATTTTATTGCATATTTCGACGTTTTAGAGCGGTTTGAGTGCTTTTCTGGTAAAACTCATTTTTAGCTAAAATACTTAGATTTTCACACTTTTAAATAAATTTCTACTGCAATTGAAATTTATGGGAAAATAAGCAAAATTTTATGATTTTCTTTTAGGAAGCTTACTCATAGGTATATTTTATCTAAAAATAGTTTTCAGAAAATCCTTGAAAATGCCTTAAATCGTCAAAAATGCAATAAAATCAAGTTTATAGCATTTTTGAATATTTATTAATTATTTACATATTTTAAAAAATCCCATTAAAAATCTATAAAAATCAATATTTTTATAGAATATTTCATATTATTTTCGAAAAATACATGAAACATTAAAAAGCTCAGAAAAATGTGCTAAAATCGTATTTTATTGCATATTTCGACGTTTTAGAGCGGTTTGAGTGCTTTTCTGGCAAAACTCATTTTTTAGCTAAAATACTTAGATTTTCACACTTTTAAATAGAATTTCTACTGCAATTGAAATTTATGGGAAAAGTAAGCAAAATATTATGATTTTCTTTTAGGAAACTTACTTATAGGTATATTTTATCTAAAAAAATAGTTTTTCCGAAAATCCTTGAAAATGCCTTGAATCGTCAAAAAATGCAATAAAATAACGTTTTATAGCATTTTTGAATATTTATAAATTATTTACATATTTTTAAAAAATCCCATTAAAAATCTATAAAAATCAATATTTTTATAAAATATTTCATATTATTTTCGAAAAATACATGAAACATTAAAAAGCTCAGAAAATGTTGCTAAAATCGTATTTTATTGCATATTTCGACGTTTTAGAGCGGTTTGAGTGCTTTTCTGGTAAAACTCATTTTTTAGCTAAAATACTTAGATTTTCACACTTTTAAATAGAATTTCTACTGCAATTGAAATTTATGGGAAAAGTTAGCAAAATTTTATGATTTTCTTTTAGGAAGCTTACTCATAGGTATATTTTATCTAAAAAATAGTTTTTCAGAAAATCCTTGAAAATGCCTTAAATCGTCAAAAATGCAATAAAATCAAGTTTTATAGCATTTTTGAATATTTAATAATTATTTACATATTTTTAAAAAATCCCATTAAAAATCTATAAAAATCAATATTTTTATAGAATATTTCATATTATTTTCAAAAAATACATGAAACATTAAAAAGCTCAGAAAAATGTGCTAAAATCGTATTTTATTGCATATTTCGACGTTTTATAGCGGTTTGAGTGCTTTTCTGGCAAAACTCATTTTTAGCTAAAATACTTACATTTTCACAGTTTTAAATAGAATTTCTACTGCAATTGAAATTTATGGGAAAAGTAAGCAAAATTTTATGATTTTCTTTGAGGAAGCTTACTTATAGGTATATTTTATCTAAAAAAATAGTTTTTCCGAAAATCCTTGAAAATGCCTTGAATCGTCAAAAAATGCAATAAAATAACGTTTTATGACATTTTTGAATATTTATAAATTATTTACATATTTTTAAAAAATCCCATTAAAAATCTATAAAAATCCATATTTTAAAGAATATTTCATATTATTTTCGAAAATACATGAAACATTAAAAAGCTCAGAAAAATGTGCTAAAATCGTATTTTATTGCATATTTCGACGTTTTAGAGGGTTTGAGTGCTTTTCTGGAAAATCATTTACATATTTACACTTTTAAATAATTCTGCTGATATGAAGTAACAAATTTATGATTTTCTTGAACTTCCAGTTAAAATCTAATCTTAATGTCAAAATAATAAATATTATAGCTTTAATTATTATTAATATTTAAATCATTAAAATCATAAATCATATTTAGATTTATATATTAAAATACATGAAACATTAAAAACTAGAAATGTTAAAATTTTTGCATATTACGTTAACGGTTTGAGGTTTTTAAATATTTTATATTTAATACTTAAATTTAAAAATCTTTTAAAATAATATTTTTGATATTATATTTTTTGAAAATAAGAAAATTAATATTCTTAAAAATTCTTAATGTATTTATTTATTAAAATAGTTTTCGAAAATTGAAATGCTTGAAAATCGTCAAAAATGCAATAAAATTTTACACTTTTAATAGATTTATAATTAAATTTTGAAAATTTAAAATTCATTAAATCTTAAAATCTATTTTATAAATTTTCATATATTTTCGAAAATCATGAAACATTAAACTCAAAAAATGCTAAAATAATTTTATTGCATATTTCATTTTAGAGGTTTAGTTTTTGCAAAACTCATTTTAGCTAAAAATATTTTTAGATTTTAATATTTTAAATTCATGAATTAAATTTATGGAAAAGTAAGCAAAATTTTATTGATTTTCGATTTTAGAGCAGGTTTATCTAAAAATATTTTCAGAAAATCCTTGAAAATCTTAATCGTCAAAAATGCAATAAAATAAGTTTTAGCATTTTAATTTATAATTATTTACATATTTTAAAAACCCATTAAAAATCTATAAAAATCATTTTATAGAATATTTCAATTATTTTCGAAAACATGAAACATTAAAAAGTTTAAAAAATTTAAAATGTATTTTATTGCATATTTTGACGTTTTAACGTTTGAGTCTTTTCTGGCAAAACTCATTTTTTCAGCTAAAATACTTAATTTTCAAACTTTTAAATAAATTTCTCTGCAATTGAAATTTATGGGAAAAGTAAGCAAATTTATGATTTTCTTTTAGGAACTTACTATAGGTATATTTTATCTAAAAATAGTTTTTCGAAAATCCTTGAAAATGCCTTAATCTCAAAAATGCAATAAAATAATTTTATAGCTTTTTAATATTTAATAATTATTTAAATTTTTAAAAATCCATTAAAAATTATAAAAATAATATTTTTAAAATATTTATATATTTTCAAAAATACATGAAACATTAAAAACTCAAAAAATGTGCTAAAATGTATTTTATTGATATTTCGACGTTTAGACGTTTAGTGCTTTTCTGGCAAAACTCATTTTTAGCTAAAATATTAGATTTTCACACTTTTAAAGATTTCTACTCATTGAAATTTATGAAAAGTAAGCAAAATTTATGATTTTCTTAGGAATTATATAGTATATTTTATCTAAAAAATTTTTTCAGAAAATCCTTGAAAATTTAATCTCAAAAATGCAATAAAATAAGTTTTATAGCATTTTGAATATAATAAATTATTTCATATTTTTAAAATCCATTAAAATTATAAAATCAATATTTTTATAAATATTTCATTTATTTTCAAAAATCATGAAATTAAAACTCAGAAAAATGTCTAAAATCGTATTTTATTGCATATTCGACGTTTTAAGCGTTTGAGTTTTTTGGAAAACTCATTTTTAGCTAAAATACTTAATTTTCACACTTTAAAAAATTTCTGCAATTGAATTTATGGAAAGTAAGCAAAATTTTATGATTTTCTTTTAGAGCTTACTTATAGGTATATTTTATCTAAAAAATAGTTTTTCAGAAAATCCTTAAAATGCCTTATCGTCAAAATGTAATAAAATATTTATAGCATTTTGAATATTTATAAATTATTTACATATTTTTAAAAATCCCATTAAAAATCTATAAAAATCATTATTTTTATAGAATATTTCATTATTTTCGAAAATACATGAAACATTAAAAAGCTCAGAAAAATGTGCTAAAATCGTATTTTATTGCATATTTTGACGTTTTAACGTTTTGATCTTTTCTGGAAAATCTTTTTCACAAATCTTAGATTTTCACTTTTAAATAAATTTATGAATTGAAATTTATGAAAATAAGCAAAATTTTATGATTTTCTTTTAGAAGCTTATCATAGTATATTTTATCTAAATATTTTAAAATTTAAAATTTAAATCTCAAAAATCATAAAATCAAATTTTATACTTTAATATTTATTATTATTTACATATTTAAAAAATCCATAAAAATTTAAAAATCATATTTTATGAATATTTCATATTATTTTGAAAAATCAAAACATTAAAAGCTAAAAATTGTAAACTTTTTATTGAATTTTCGATTTTAGAGCGTTTAGTGCTTTTTGAAATTTTTTAGCAAAATACTTAGATTTTCAACTTAAATAAATTTCATGCAATTGAAATTTATGGGAAAAGTAAAAAATTTTATGATTTTCTTTGAAGTTATATATTTTTCAAAAATCTTGAAAATCCTTAAATCGTCAAAAATGCAATAAAAAATTTTTATAGATTTTTGAATATTTAAAATTATTTAATATTTTTAAAAATCCATTAAAAATCTATAAAAATCAATATTTTTATAGAATATTTCAATTATTTTCGAAAATACATGAAACTTAAAAACTAGAAAAATTTAAAATCGTATTTTATGCATATTTGACGTTTAAGGGTTTAGTGTTTTTGAAAATCATTTTAGTAAAATACTTAGATTTTTCAACTTTTAAATAAATTTCATGCAATTGAAATTTATGGGAAAAGTAACAAAATTTTATGATTTTTTGAATTATATAGTTATTTTATTAAAAAAGTTTTCAAAAATCTTGAAAATCCTTAAATCTCAAAATCAAAATCATTTTTACTAAAATACTAGATTTAACTTTTAAATAAATTTTATGCAATTGAAATTTATGGGAGAAGTACAATTTTTATATTTTCTTTAGAACTTATCATGTTTTCAAAAATCTTGAAAATCTTAAATCGTCAAAAATGCATAAAATCAAGTTTTATAGCTTTTGAATATTTAATAATTATTTAATATTTTTAAAAATCCATTAAAATCTATAAAAATCATTATTTTTATAGAATATTTATATATTTTCGAAAAATACATGAAACATTAAAATTCAGAATAATGTTCTAAAAACGTATTTTATTGCATATTTGAGTTTTAGAGCGGTTTATGGATTTTTGAGATGATTTTCTTTAGGAAGCTTACTTATAGGTATATTTTATCTAAAAAATAGTTTTCGAAAATCTGAAAATGCCTTAAATCGTCAAAAAATGCAATAAAATAAGTTTTATAGCATTTTAATATTTATAAATTATTTACATATTTTAAAAATCCCATTAAAAATCTATAAAAATCATTATTTTTATAAATATTTCATATTATTTCGAAAATACATGAAACATTAAAAAGCTCAGAAAAATGTCTAAAATCGTATTTTATTGCATATTTCGACGTTTTAGAGCGGTTTGAGTGTTTTCTGGAAAACTCATTTTTAGCTAAAATACTTAGATTTTCACACTTTAAATAAATTTCTACTGCAATTGAAATTTATGGAAAAGTAAGCAAAATTTATGATTTTCTTTTGGAAGCTTACTATAGTATATTTTCCAGAAAATCTTGAAAATGCTTAAATCGTCAAAAAATGCAATAAAATAAGTTTTATACATTTTAATATTATAAATTATTTAATATTTTTAAAAATCCATTAAAAATCTATAAAAATCAATATTTTTATAGAATATTTCATATTATTTTCGAAAAATACATGAAACATTAAAAGCTCAGAAAATGTGCTAAAATCGTATTTTATTGCATATTTCGACGTTTTAGAGCGGTTTGAGTGCTTTTCTGGAAAACTCATTTTTAGCTAAAATACTTAGATTTTCACACTTTTAAATAGAATTTCTACTGCAATTGAAATTTATGGGAAAAGTAAGCAAAATTTTATGATTTTTTTTGAAGCTTACTATAGGTATATTTTATCTAAAAATAGTTTTTCAGAAAATCCTTGAAAATGCCTTAAATCGTCAAAAAATGCAATAAAATCAAGTTTTATAGCATTTTTTAATATTATAATTATTTACATATTTTTAAAAAATCCCATTAAAAATCTATAAAAATCAATATTTTTATAGAATATTTCATATTATTTTCGAAAAATACATGAAACATTAAAAAGCTCAGAAAAATGTGCTAAAATCGTATTTTATTGCATATTTCACGTTTTAAAGCGGTTTGAGTGCTTTTCTGGCAAAACTCATTTTTTAGCTAAAATACTTAGATTTTCACACTTTTAAATAGAATTTCTACTGCAATTGAAATTTATGGGAAAAGTAAGCAAAATTTTATGATTTTCTTTTAGGAAGCTTACTCATAGGTATATTTTATCTAAAAATAGTTTTTCAGAAAATCCTTGAAAATGCCTTGAATCGTCAAAAAATGCAATAAAATCAAGTTTTATAGCATTTTTGAATATTTATTAATTATTTACATATTTTTAAAAATCCCATTAAAAATCTATAAAATCAATATTTTTAGAGAATATTTCATATTATTTTCGAAAAATACATGAAACATTAAAAAGCTCAGAAAAATGTGCTAAAATCGTATTTTATTGCATATTTCGACGTTTTAGAGCGGTTTGAGTGCTTTTCTGGCAAAACTCATTTTTAGCTAAAATACTAGATTTTCACACTTTTAAATAGAATTTCTACTGCAATTGAAATTTATGGGAAAAGTAAGCAAAATTTTATGATTTTCTTTAGGAAGCTTACTCATAGGTATATTTTATCTAAAAAATAGTTTTCAGAAAATCCTTGAAAATGCCTTAAATCGTCAAAAATGCAATAAAATCAAGTTTTATAGCATTTTGAATATTTATTAATTATTTACATATTTTCAAAAAATCCCATTAAAAATCTATAAAAATCAATAATTTTATAGAATATTTCATATTATTTTCGAAAAATACATGAAACATTAAAAATCTCAGAAAAATGTGCTAAAATCGTATTTTATTGCATATTTCGACGTTTTAGAGCGGTTTGAGTGCTTTTCTGGCAAAACTCCATTTTTAGCTAAAATACTTAGATTTTCACACTTTTAAATAGAATTTCTACTGCAATTGAAATTTATGGGAAAAGTAAGCAAAATTTTATGATTTTCTTTTAGGAAGCTTACTCATAGGTATATTTTATGTAAAAAAAATAGTTTTTCAGAAAATCCTTGAAAATGCCTTGAATCGTCAAAAATGCAATAAAATAACGTTTTATAGTATTTTTGAATATTTATAAATTATTTACATATTTTTAAAAAATCCCATTAAAAATCTATAAAATCAATATTTTTATAGAATATTTCATATTATTCGAAAATACATGAAACATTAAAGTCAGAAAAATTGCTAAAACGTATTTTATTGCATATTTCGACGTTTAGAGCGGTTTGAGTGTTTCTGGAAAACTCATTTAGCTAAAATACTTAGATTTTACACTTTTAAATAAATTTCTGCAATAAATTTATGGGAAAAGTAAGCAAAATTATATTTTCTTTAGGAAGCTACCAGTTTTTCAAAAATATTTTGAAATTTTCTTAACGCAAAACAATAAAAAGTTTTATAGCATTTATTTATTATTATATTAAAATTAAAATCTAAAAATCAATATTTTATAGAATATTTATATTATTTCGAAAATAAGAAATTAAACTAGAAAATGTGCTAAACGTATTTATTTAGAGCGGTTGAGTGTTTTCTGAAAAACTCATTTCCTTTAAAACTGCAATTGAATTTATGGGAAAGAACAAAATTTTATATTTTCTTGAAGCTTACTCATAGGTATATTTATCTAAAAATGTTTTCAGAAAACCTTGAAAATGCCTTAAATCGTCAAAAATGCAATAAAATAAGTTTTATAGCATTTAATATTTATTAATTATTTACATATTTTAAAAATCCCATTAAAAATCTATAAAAATAATATTTTATAAATATTTCATATTATTTTGAAATACATGAAAATTAAAAACTCAAAAATGGCTAAAATCGTATTTTATTGCATATTTCACGTTTTAAGCGGTTTGAGTGCTTTTCTGGAAAACTTTTTTAGCTAATAGATTTTCACACTTTAAATAAATTTCTACGCAATTATAGGGAAAAGAGCAAAATTTATGATTTTCTTTAGAAGCTTATATAGGTATATTATCTAAAATGTTTTTCAGAAAACTGAATGCCTTAAATCGTCAAATGCAATAAAATAGTTTTATAGCTTTAATATTTATAATTATTTACATATTTTTAAAAATCCCATTAAAAATCTATAAAATCAATATTTTTTAGAATATTTCAATTATTTTCGAAAATAATAAACTTAAAGTAGAAAATGCAAAATCTATTTTATGATATTTATTTAACGTTGAGTGCTTTTCTCAAAACTCATTTTAGCTAAATCTTAGATTTTACACTTTTAAATAGAATTTCTACTGCAATTGAAATTTATGGGAAAAGAAGCAAAATTTTAGATTTTCTTAGGAAGCTTACTATAGGTATATTTTATCTAAAATGTTTTCAGAAAATCCTGAAAATGCTTAATCGTCAAAATGCAATAAAATAAGTTTTATAGCATTTTGAATATTTATAAATTATTACATATTTTTAAAAATCCCATTAAAAATCTATAAAAATCAATATTTTTAAAATATTTCAATTATTTTCGAAAATACATGAAAATTAAAACTCAGAAAAATGGCTAAAATCGTATTTTATTGCATATTTCGACGTTTAGAGCGTTGAGTGCTTTTCTAAAACTCATTTTAGCTAAAATACTAGATTTTACACTTTAAATAGATTTCTCTGATTAAATTATGGAAAAGTAAGCAAAATTTTATGATTTTCTTTTAGAAGCTTACTTAGGATATTTTATCTAAAAAATAGTTTTTCAGAAAACTTGAAAATGCCTTAAATCGTCAAAAATGCAATAAATAGTTTTATAGCATTTAATTTTAATTATTACATATTTAAAAATCCCATTAAAATCTATAAAAATCAATATTTTATAGAATATTTCATATTATTTTAAAATACATGAAACATTAAAAGCTCAGAAAATGTGCAAAATCGTATTTTATTGCATATTTCGACGTTTAGAGCGGTTTAGTGCTTTTCTGAAAACTCATTTTAGCTAAAATACTTAGATTTTCACACTTTTAAATAATTTCTACTGCAATTGAAATTTATGGGAAAAGTAAGCAAATTTTATGATTTTCTTTAGAAGCTTACTATAGGTATATTTTATCTAAAAAATAGTTTTTCAGAAAATCCTGAAAATGCCTAATCGTCAAAATGCAATAAAATAAGTTTTATAGCATTTAATATTTATTAATTATTACATATTTAAATCATTAAAATCTATAAAAATAATATTTTTATAGAATATTTATTATTTCGAAATACATGAAAATTAAACTAGAAATGTGCTAAAATCTTTTTTTAGAGCGTTGAGGTTTTCTGGAAACTCATTTTTTTCACACTTTTAAATAAATTTCTACTGCAATTGAAATTTATGGAAAGTAAGCAAATTTATGATTTTCTTTTAGGAAGCTTACTTATAGGTATATTTTATCTAAAAAATAGTTTTGAAAATCCTGAAAATGCCTGAATCGTCAAAATGCAATAAAAGTTTTATAGCATTTTTGAATATTTATAAATTATTTACATATTTTTAAAAATCCCATTAAAAATCTATAAAAATCATATTTTATAGAATATTTCATATTATTTTCGAAAAATACATGAAACATTAAAAGCTCGAAAAATGTGCTAAATCGTATTTTATTGCATATTTCGACGTTTTAGAGCGGTTTGAGTGTTTTCTGGCAAAACTCATTTTTAGCTAAATACTTAATTTTCACACTTTTAAAAGAATTTCTACTGCAATTGAAATTTATGGGAAAGTAAGCAAATTTTATGATTTTCTTTTGGAAGCTTATTTATAGTTTTTTATTAAAATAGTTTGAAAATCCTTGAAATGCATCGTCAAAAATGTAATAAAATAGTTTTATAGCATTTTTGAATATTTATAATTATTTACATATTTTAAAATCCCATTAAAAATCTATAAAAATCATTATTTTTATAGAATATTTCATATTATTTTCGAAAAATACATGAAACATTAAAAAGCTCAGAAAAATGTGCTAAAACGTATTTTATTGCATATTTCGACGTTTTAGAGCGGTTTGAGTGGTTTTCTGGCAAAACTCACTTTTTAGCTAAAATACTTAGATTTTCACACTTTTAAATAGAATTTCTACTGCAATTGAAATTTATGGGAAAAGTAAGCAAAATTTTATGATTTTCTTTTAGGAAGCTTACTCATAGTTTTTCAGAAAATCCTTGAAAATGCCTTAATCGTCAAAAATGCAATAAAATAAGTTTTATAGCATTTTGAATATTTATAAATTATTTACATATTTTTAAAAAATCCTATTAAAAATCTATAAAAATCAATATTTTTATAGAATATTTCATAATATTTTCGAAAAATACATGAAACATTAAAAAGCTCAGAAAAATGTGCTAAAATCGTATTTTATTGCATATTTCGACGTTTTAGAGCGGTTTGAGTGCTTTTCTGGCAAAACTCATTTTAGCTAAAATACTTAGATTTTCACACTTTTAAATAGAATTTCTACTGCAATTGAAATTTATGGGAAAAGTAAGCAAAATTTTATGATTTTTTTTAGGAAGCTTACTTATAGGTATATTTTATCTAAAAAATAGTTTTCAGAAAATCCTTGAAAATGCCTTAATCGTCAAAAATGCAATAAAATAAGTTTATAGCATTTTTGAATATTTATAATTATTTACATATTTTTAAAAATCCCATTAAAAATCTTTAAAAATCAATATTTTTATAAATATTTCATATTATTTTCGAAAATACATGAAACATTAAAAAGCTCAGAAAAATGTGCTAAATCGTATTTTATTGCATATTTCGACTTTTAGAGCGGTTTGAGAGCTTTTCTGGCAAAACTCATTTTTAGCTAAAATACTTAGATTTTCACACTTTTAAATAGAATTTCTACTGCAATTGAAATTTATGGGAAAGTAAGCAAAATTTTATGATTTTCTTTTAGGAAGCTTACTCATAGGTATATTTTATCTAAAAAAATAGTTTTTCAGAAAATCCTTGAAAATGCCCTTAATCGTCAAAAAATGCAATAAAATCAAGTTTTATAGCATTTTTGAATATTTATTAATTATTTACATATTTTTAAAAAATCCCATTAAAAATCTATACAAATCAATATTTTTATAGAATATTTCATATTATTTTCGAAAAATACATGAAACATTAAAATGCTCAGAAAAATGTGCTAAAATCGTATTTTATTGCATATTTCGACGTTTTAGAGCGGTTTGAGTGCTTTTCTGGCAAAACTCATTTTTTAGCTAAAATACTTAGATTTTCACACTTTTAAATAGAATTTCTCCTGCAATTGAAATTTATAGGAAAAGTAAGCAAAATTTTATGATTTTCTTTTAGGAAGCTTACTCATAGGTATATTTTATCTAAAAAATAGTTTTTCAGAAAATCCTTGAAAATGCCTTAATCGTCAAAAATGCAATAAAATAAGTTTTATAGCATTTTTGAATATTTATAATTATTTACATATTTTTAAAAAAATCCCATTAAAAATCTAAAAAAATCAATATTTTTATAGAATATTTCATATTATTTTCGAAAAATACATGAAACATTAAAAGCTCAGAAAAATGTGCTAAAATCGTATTTTATTGCATATTTCGACGTTTTAGAGCGGTTTGAGTGCTTTTCTGGCAAAACTCATTTTTAGCTAAAATACTTAGATTTTCACACTTTTAAATAGAATTTCTACTGCAATTGAAATTTATGGGAAAAGTAAGCAAAATTTTATGATTTTCTTTTAGGAAGCTTACTCATAGGTATATTTTATCTAAAAAAATAGTTTTTCAGAAAATCCTTGAAAATGCCTTAAATCGTCAAAAAATGCAATAAAATCAAGTTTTATAGCATTTTTGAATATTTATTAATTATTTACATATTTTTAAAAATCCCATTAAAAATCTATAAAAATCAATATTTTTATAGAATATTTCATATTATTTTCGAAAATACATGAAACATTAAAAAGCTCAGAAAAATGTGCTAAAATCGTATTTTATTGCATATTTCGACGTTTTAGAGCGGTTTGAGTGCTTTTCTGGCAAAACTCATTTTTCAGCTAAAATACTTAGATTTTCACACTTTTAAATAGAATTTCTACTGCAATTGAAATTTATGGGAAAAGTAAGCAAAATTTTATGATTTTCTTTTAGGAAGCTTACTCATAGGTATATTTTATCTAAAAATAGTTTTTCAGAAAATCCTTGAAAATGCCTTGAATCGTCAAAAAATGCAATAAAATAACGTTTTATAGCATTTTTAATATTTATTAATTATTTACATATTTTTAAAAAATCCCATTAAAAATCTATAAAAATCATTATTTTTATAGAATATTTCATATTATTTTCGAAAAATACATGAAACATTAAAAGCTCAGAAAAATGTGCTAAAATCGTATTTTATTGCATATTTCGACGTTTTAGAGCGGTTTAGTGCTTTTCTGGCAAAACTCATTTTTAGCTAAAATACTTAGATTTTCACACTTTTAAATAGAATTTCTACTGCAATTGAAATTTATGGGAAAAGTAAGCAAAATTTTATGATTTTCTTTTAGGAAGCTTACTCATAGGTATATTTTATCTAAAAATAGTTTTTCAGAAAATCCTTGAAAATGCCTTAATCGTCAAAAAATGCAATAAAATCAAGTTTTATAGCATTTTTGAATATTTATTAATTATTTACATATTTTTAAAAAATCCCATTAAAAATCTATAAAAATCATATTTTTATAGAATATTTCATATTATTTTCGAAAAATACATGAAACATTAAAAGCTCAGAAAAATGTGCTAAAATCGTATTTTATTGCATATTTCGACGTTTTAGAGCGGTTTGAGTGCTTTTCTGGCAAAACTCATTTTTCAGCTAAAATACTTAGATTTTCACACTTTTAAATAGAATTTCTACTGCAATTGAAATTTATGGGAAAAGTAAGCAAAATTTTATGATTTTCTTTTAGGAAGCTTACTCATAGGTATATTTTATCTAAAAAATAGTTTTCAGAAAATCCTTGAAAATGCCTTGAATCGTCAAAAAATGCAATAAAATAACGTTTTATAGCATTTTTGAATATTTTTTAATTATTTACATATTTTTAAAAAATCCCATTAAAAATCTATAAAAATCAATATTTTTATAGAATATTTCATATTATTTTCGAAAAATACATGAAACATTAAAAGCTCAGAAAAATGTGCTAAAATCGTATTTTATTGCATATTTCGACGTTTTAGAGCGGTTTGAGTGCTTTTCTGGCAAAACTCATTTTTTAGCTAAAATACTTATATTTTCACACTTTTAAATAGAATTTCTACTGCAATTGAAATTTATGGGAAAAGTAAGCAAAATTTTATGATTTTCTTTTAGGAAGCTTACTCATAGGTATATTTTATCTAAAAAATAGTTTTCAGAAAATCCTTGAAAATGCCTTAATCGTCAAAATGCAATAAAATCAAGTTTTATAGCATTTTTGAATATTTATAAATTATTTACATATTTTTAAAAATCCCATTAAAAATCTATAAAAATCAATATTTTTCTAAATAGTTTCAAAACCTGAATGCCTTAACTCAAATGCAAAAATAAGTTTTGCTTTTAATTTATTAATTATTTACATTTAAACCATTAAATCTATAAACATATTTTAGAATATTTATTATTTCGAAAATACATGAAACATTAAAGCCAGAAAAAGAAAACGATTTATATTCGAGTTTTAGAGCGTTTGGCTTGCAACATTTTTAGTAAATACTTGATTTTCACACTTTAAAAAATTCCAATGAAGGTGCAATTTTAGATTTCTTGATTTAGGATTTTATCTAAATAGTTTCAAAATGCAATCGCAAAAGCAATAATAGTTTTAACATTTTAATATTAATTTTTACATTTAAACCATTAAATCAAAAATCATTTTTTTATGAATTTTCTTTATTTTGAAAAATACATGAACATTAAAGAATGGTAACGTTTTATTTTTTGACGTTTTAGATTTGAGGTTTTCTGAACCATTTTTATAAATCACTTAAATAAATCACCATTGAAATTTGGAATAAAATTAGATTTTTTTAAGCTTATCATAGTTTTCAGAAAATCCTGAAATGCCTTAATCGTCAAATGCAATAAAATAAGTTTTATAGCATTTTTGAATATTATTAATTATTTACATATTTTAAATCCCATTAAAAATCTATAAAATCAATATTTTATAGAATATTTCATATTATTTTCGAAAAATACATGAAACATTAAAAGCTCAGAAAATGTGCTAAATCATTTTATTGCAATTTGACGTTTTAGAGCGTTTAGTGCTTTTCTGGCAAACTCATTTAGCTAAAATACTTAATTTTCACACTTTTAATAGATTTCCAATGAATATTTTATCTAAAATAGTTTAAAAACTTGAAATGTTATCGTCAAATGCAATAACAGTTTACTTTATATTATATTTTTACATTTTTAAATCTTAAACTATAAAACTATTTAGAATATTTCATTATTTTCAAATACATGAAACATTAAGTGAAAAAAACATTTTATTGCATATTTCCGTTTAACGTTAGTTTCTGCAAATCATTTAGCTAAATATTGATTACACTTTTAAAAATTTCTGCAATGAAATTTATGGAAAGTAAAAAATTATATTTTTTAGAACTTCTATTATTTATCTAAAAATATTTAAATTGAAATGCAAAAAATGCAATAAAATCAAGTTTTATAGCATTTAATATTATATTTTCATATTTAAACCCTTAAAATCTATAAAATCATATTATAGAATTTTCAATATTTGAAAACATGCATTAAATGAAAATGTGCTAAAATCGTATTTTATTGCATATTCACGTTTTGGCGTTATGTTTTCTGGAAAACCTTTACTAAAAATTATTTTCACACTTTAATAATTCACTGCAATTAAATTATGGCAATTTTAGATTTTCTTTAGAGCTTACTAGGTAATTTTATCTAAAAAATTTCAGAAAACTTAAATGTAAGTCAAATGAATAAAATAAATATTTAATATTTTAAAAATCATAAATTAAAAATTAGAAATATTTAAAATCGTATTTTATTGCATATTTAAATTTTTAATTTTGAGTGTTTTCTGGAAAATCATTTTAGCTAAAAACTAGATTTTACACTTTTAAATAAATTTCTCTGAATTGAATTTATGGAAAATAGCAAAATTTTATGATTTTCTTTTAGAAAGTTTACTTAATAGGTATATTTTATCTAAAAATAGTTTTCAGAAAATCCTTGAAAATGTTAATCGTCAAAAAGCAATAAAATAAGTTTTATAGCATTTTTGAATATTTATTATTATTTACATATTTTAAAAATCCCATTAAAAATCATAAAACAATATTTTTA